>JBAMBS010000930.1:0-22895 GCA_037044455.1 Zygothrica quintamaculata | reverse complement strand
TTTAACAAGTGATCCGCCGGCAAGTCACTTACTTCAAATAATTCCTCCACATAATAAGATTTAAGATCCGTTAAAGGATCTTCGCATGGCTCATGTATGATGCAAATATTGGCTTTTAATGCTTGCAGACTATAACTTACTAGCTCAATTGGTTTAATTTTAAGCTCATCAGCACTTGGTAGTTGCGTTCGGACCTGCTGAGCTTTTAAGGCAGCTACTTTCACTTCCAGTTTCTTTAATTGCTCTGCCGGATTTCGCAAGGTCAGAGGTGTAAACTTGTTGGCCCATTTAAGACGTTTACCACCCTTGCCCATCGCACCGGGTAGTGTAGCCATTGAGATCATATTGTAATCTAAATTAATATTATTGTTTAAAGTTCTGTTGAGAGATATAATAAATACTAACCCTGCTTGGCTGCAGTACGAAAGCCATACTTCTGTAGTTTACGGCGTATACTTTCGGTTGATTGATCAGTATTTTTACCAACCAAGTTGACAACATCAGTATCTTCATCGCAGGTGTCCGCCAGACGCAATACACCATGTTTTTCTGCCTCTGACTTGGACAGTGCCAGCGCCATTTCAATATCATCTGGACTAAAATTATCTGCTATACAATGCTGGGCTGTTACTTCCGAAAAGATTTGTTCGTTGCGAAGAAAATCACTGATGCTTTGCTGCTTTTTGCTTAAACGCCCGCGACCTCCACCACGACGCTGTGAAACACTGGCCTTCAATTTTGGAGCTTTCTTCGGTTTTGCTACGGGTGTATTACGGTTTTCTGATCTTTTTTTTTTGCTTGGTCCCGTAGAAAGATTGTCATTATCTAGATTCCCCACCTCATTCCTCAGGTCTTCTGTACCTGCATCGTTGTTAAGACTTTCAGGTACATTAAAATAGTCAGATAGTGTCATAGTAGCCGTGTCCGCTTTACTGTTTCGGGTTGTGCTTTAAGGAGTAAGAAAACAAAAGAAAATATATTTAAAACAAGTATAACATTTTTTTTATTCGCTAAAAGATACAAAAGAAAAGACCCCACAGGAATATACTATATACTATGCTGCTACATACCGTAGCTTCGTTGGCGCAGATTGCTGAAGTTTCTTGAGGTTTGTCTTCCGCGTCTGCCTCTCCATTTTGATATTTAGCGTTCAGTACGCAAGTTCTCACTCTCCTCGATTGCTTCTCTAATAAATTTCCCTGGCCGGGGCGCAGCAAATCCAAACAATGCCCGACGATCTTTCTCCTCTTCCGTCTGTGTCAAAAGAATTTTGCACAATTTATCGTTGCTAATACGTTGCATAGGCGTTAAACTGCAAAATATCATTACAAATGTTTAAACATGCTATCTGTAAAATATTTACAGCATACCACCAAATCCCAAAGAGCGCCGAACCAGCGGCAAGCAATGCATACGCAAACCGATTACGATATTTAAACGATGGTGTACCTTGTGTGCGTCTAGGTTTACGTTTAGTTGTATCAATTGATGCCATTACCGGGCTGAAAAGCTCTTGTTATTATATAATTATATAAGTTAACACATTTTCTGTAGGCCCCAAAAAACCTATAACATGCAACTTGTAGCAATAAAACACTGATCAGGGCTGGAAAGTATCAAGGCAAGTCAACAGCTACACCTGTATGTATATATTTTTATAAAGAATAAAATAAAAATATTGAAAATAAAACTAACTCTTTTAAATTAAAAGCTTGCTTTAAATGGGTTTTCCTGGGTTTATTGCAAGTTTTTTTTATTAATTAATTATATACCAAATGTTAACTGTTTTGAAGCCCTGGATCGTTACCTAAAAGCACATACAAAGTAACGAGTACAATCGATTAATTCATATCAGCCCTGGTATTTATTAGCGTTAATTAGTAAACGGCGTAGGAGAGAAATCAAAATCAAAATTAAAATCAAATTTAGTTTAATTTGTACGCTAACAAAGTACAGGTGCTGAACAGTCACCAAAATCACAAGAAGTGCGTCGAGTGCAAATTCAAAGACGAATAAAATTAATGCAACATGTAAGTGGAGTGTGATCGATGATAAGAGACTGCAACAGTGCATAAACAACTACTACTAATATTATAATACACAGACAATCTAATGACAACTGAGAACAATAGCAAAAACAACACAAAACAATCGCATCAAATGATAGACTATGAGTGCAGAGTACAGTAAACAAATGTGAACGAGATAACAATAAAGACGGACAAAGCAAAAGAGTTGAATCTACATATACACTCACACACTGAACACGCACACATGAGCACGCACAAAAGTAAATGCATAATATAATAGTTGAATATATACGTATGTTTAGTCTTGTTTCTGTTTGCATGCGTGTAGGTTTGCGTGAATGTGTGCGTGTCTATCTGTGGAACCAGATATAACGACAAATATATATTTTTTTATTCCGCAGAATTATAAGCAAAAATAAAAAATATCAAAAGAAAAAAAAATTTCAAAAAAATTTGATATCAATAATAATAAAACGCCCTTTGTTGGGTCACAGACGACCATTATTTATCCAAAGTGTTGCAGTGCAGTTGACGCCGACGGGCTGTTTAGTCATGGCTCGAGAAGATGAGCAGCGTATTGTGGATAATGAAGAAGTGGCACATCAAGATGATTCTAATACAAATGATAGACGCCAGGATAATGAGCTAGCACTGCCATCAGGTGGCTGTTGCATGCCAACAAGTACAGGACATCGTTTTATGGCATTAATTTTTATGTGCCTGTTGGGTTTCGGATCATACTTTTGTTACGATAATCCAGGTGCACTGCAATCTGTTTTTAAAAGGGATTTGGATCTGAGCTCAACACAATTCACGCTAATTTACTCCATCTATTCTTGGCCTAATGTAGTGCTCTGTTTTTTGGGTGGATTTCTAATAGATCGTTTGTTTGGCATACGACTTGGAACGATTATATATATGCTAGTTTTATTGGTTGGCCAACTTATTTTTGCCAGCGGCGCCATATTAAACGCATTCTGGCTAATGATACTTGGACGTTTCATTTTTGGTATTGGAGCTGAATCACTGGCTGTGGCCCAAAACAGCTATGCAGTACTCTGGTTCAAAGGCAAGGAGCTAAACATGGTATTCGGCTTACAGTTGTCTGTGGCACGTTTTGGCAGCACTGTTAACTTTTGGGTGATGCAACCAATCTATACGTATGTGAACAATTTCTATCAGGGACATAAAGCTCTTGGTGTGGTACTACTGATAGCCACGCTCACCTGTGTCATGTCAATGATTTGTGCACTTATACTGGGCTGGATGGATAAGCGCGCGGAACGAATTTTGCAACGCAACACGAATCCTGGCGGTGAGATACCTAAACTATCGGACATATTTACATTTAGGGCGCCATTTTGGATGGTATCCATCATATGTGTAGCCTATTATGTGGCTATTTTTCCATTTATTGCGCTGGGCCAAAAGTTTTTCATGGATCGTTTTAATTATACAGAGGAACAGGCCAATAATGTAGACTCATTGGTCTATCTGATTGCAGCAGTTTCTTCGCCTATTTTCGGTTTTATCATTGATAAACTGGGACGTAATGTTACCTGGGTAATGACTGCAACAATAACGACAATTGCTGCCCATGCAATACTTACGTTTACTCAATTAAATCCATATGTTGGCATGAGCATTATGGGACTTTCATATTCCATGTTGGCTGCAAGTCTCTGGCCACTTGTTGCACTCATCATACCTGAATATCAGCTTGGCACCGCCTATGGCTTCTGTCAATCGGTACAGAATCTCGGCCTAGCAGTTATAACCATACTGGCTGGCATTATTGCCGATCGAAGTAATAATGATCATACTTGGGTGCAACTTTTCTTTATGGGCTGGCTTACTATGGCTTTAATTGCAACTGGCGTCATCTGGGCATACGACAAAAAGCAACGTGGTAATCTCAACATGACTCCAATGCAGCGGGCGAACTTTGTAAATAGCGCTACCTATCAAAACTTTGAATAGGGGCATGAATATAATAATATATAATACGATATGGCAGCAGCAGCAGGAACAACACCAACTATCATTCATTAGCCAACGACAAAAGATTATTTCTCTGATTATACAAATAAAATACCGATTTTCCCAGTTCACCCATGGAGGTGGCAACTCGAAACAATTCTGTGGCTTCTGTTCTTATCAATCAAAAAAAAAAAAAAAAAAATGAATGAAAATTCTATTGCAATGGAAATGAATGTTGGTCTTCCAATTTACGTTAAAATAATAATAATGTGATGTGCGCCTACAATTGTGTCGCAAATTGGTATTTATAACTACACTGGAATAATTTGTCAGATCATCAGTATATTATATCTATATATATATATATATATCTATATATATATATATATATTATATACAAAAAAAGTTTTTTATTTTACGCTATGTATTTTTAGAACAATTTATTATTATATTTGTTTAATCCATGTTTATAAATATATATATATATATACATATATGTCTCTTTTTTGTGTAAATGTTTTACAAATTTTAAACACAACAAACACACAACAAACAAAAAAACAAAACAATACACACACTAGGCAAAATGTTTAATAATATTAATAAATAAAAAAAACACATTCAATATATATATTTTTGAATTTTTGGTCTGACTCACGGCTTACATACTCTATAAACAACTTTTATGGGGTATGCTAATGCCTGCTATGATTATGCCAGACTCTACATTGATAGCAGCTATTACTTATAGTTGGTGTTTTAGGGTATTTTGAGATGACTTTATACTTTTAGAGATTTAAGCTTTGAATAAATTAAACAATTCGTGCGAATTATTGACTCTATTATACGCCTTAATCCCCAGGGTAGCTACCAAGGTCAGCGCATCAGGGAATTAGAATACAAACAAAAAAATCTAAACCAAAAAGTTTACCATTATTTATGACTCAAAATTAAATGTGCGATTGCATTTATGCTTAGCTTTCATATTTCCAAATTAATCATATGATATCAGTGAATATATATATATTAATCATATGAATATATTATATGACCCATATATATTTATTCCATATTCATTTTTGTTGTCTTTTGCTCTGCATTCAAATTATTTAAGTAAAGATTCTTTCCATCTAAAATTTTCGCATAAAATTAATTAATTAAAAGACAGATTTACGTTATAATTTAACACTAGACCCAAAGAATTTATTAAATAAAATATAATTTATAATAAAGCATTAGTTTTAGCCAAGAAAATGCATAATAGTTCAGATGTAATGGCAAATGAGGTATCTTAAGATATTCCAAAAAAAACAAAGATAGTTTTAACAACAATTGAGGAAGAGTGCAACGTTAGCATATATATATATATATATATATAGAATAGATTCAAAAGATTTTAATGTCCGTCCTTCTTTCGAGCACCTCGATACATTGCCTACTGTTCAGACTGAGCACGCCGAGTTCATGCAGCGGCTTTGTCTTTTGTTCCGCCGGTTGGTTGCTACGTAACGTTTCGAGCAAAAGCAATGCGGTACCCCGCGCCGCTGTTAATAATTTGCTAGCGTCATGGATTCTATGGGTAAAAAAATTAAAATAATATATCATATATCAATATTATTATTTTTGTTCATTAATTCAGCCAGGTGACGCATATTACTTACCGCTTAAATAGAAGCTCGGGCCGTTGGGTATATTGGCCAAAGAGCGCAAAGAGTAATGACATATCATAATTGAATTGAGAGGCTGCAGCGGGTGAGAATTTTGTGTTCATCACCATGCTCTCCAGCATAAAATCATCAATTTGTTGTGCAATTAGACGCAGTGTCTGGTTGAATAGATTGGCGGAGAGTTCACGTTCTAGATTGTGAAGGAGTGTGACAAGCACTTGGAACATTTCACCACCGCTTGGGGAAAGTATAAATGGTTCTTTGCTATTCAGTTCAGGCATGCTCGGCCAAGCATCATGACGATAATTCATTGACTTTGCTTTCATTTCGTTGACTGCTTTGTTGGCCAGATTCTTCATTATCTGACGCGCCCAGTGCTCTAGCTCAGTGACGGCATGTTCAAATACGGAATTTATCTCTGTAGCATTGGGACCCGCCAATGCCGCATGCAGATGTAGATAGTGAACATTTTCACCCCATTCTCTTAGTACCATTATCAGATAGTTTATCGCATTCAAAACGGGTAAACTGGCCACAGTGCCGCTGCTATGCAGCTGCACAAGACGTCGCCGAAAACTATCTATTAACTCTAGCTGTAGCTGAAGGAATTGCAATTGATGTCCTGGTTGTATAAGTGCATAGTAACGATCCTTGATTGCGTCTAACAATCGCATGAACTGATCCGCACACTTTGGTATTTTTAAGTCATCTTCAAAGGTATTGGGATCGATTAGTTGGAATGGTGTGTCCGCTTGCAGTATTTCGTCCATCTTATCAGCGCAGACTGTTTATAAAAATGATATCATCTTTATTTGGAATTATTTATTGTAATTGAGGTCAACCTTACACTGTTCTTCAAGAGCAATCCAACGTAGGAGATACATAGGCTGTGTGAGCACTGAAATGGCGCTAGGAAAACTGGCTGGATAGCCAAAGGTTTCACGTAGTTCTACCTCAAAGGCAAGAATTTCATCAAGCAGATGTGCAAAGAGATTTTCGTCCTGGGCAATTTGATGAATATCTACAGCCAACTTTTCTATAGTTAATTGGACCAGGCCGCGCATGAATTCCAACTGGTTGAATTTATATTGGTATAAAGAATACTGCTGTATATGAAGTTGTGTTAACTGCTTACTTACTCTTAGATTGTAGTCAAGCTTACCAGCCTTAATGGCGGCTGGTTGAAATGTTTTACCCACAAAGAAATGAGTTTCCTTGCCCCAATTGATTATCTGTGTGAAGAACCATTCCGGCTTGTCCAATCGGTTTGTTTGCCTTGTGCCAGTAAAATGAAATGTGAAACGCTGGCGATAAGGTGCTAACAAAAATTGCACCACTTGACTAATCGGTGGACATGCAATGCTTGCTGTTATGCTCTGTAGTGGTGCAAGCTCCTCCTCAGGTGATTTGATTAGGAACATATACTCGGCTAGCAGTTGTGCCTTGACTGTGTCACGGCTGGGTGAATAGTTTAAAGGTTGCTGATCTAAGTGCGCCCATCGCATGCTTTTCAACACTGCTTCAAACTCACTGGACAGCCGGTTCATTAACTGCTTGTGCCAATAGATAGCAGTTGATTCAGCATAGGATTTAAGGGAATGTGCCTGCAGGGCTTGTATACGACCCACCACACTGTGCTCATAATCATTACTTTCGTATAGCGTCAAGTAAATATTTACTAGTTTGGCTTCATCTTTGCCATTAATGGCGCTACTTAACGCATCACCGATCTCCTGGATGTCCTGAACAAGGCGCAAGTATTGCGTCACATTTTGAAGATGGCGCACTTGCTGTAGATCCACTGCAACACCCTCCACTACTGGACGGCACTCCTCAAGTTTTTCCTTCAATTTTACACCGAACTGTGACAATTTCTTAAGCTCCGCATCAATGCTCTCCGAGTACTGCTGCTGATAATGAAAGGCGGACTTATAGCTAGAACTGTTTTGCTCATCTTCATCTTCATAATTGAGCTAAAATAATAACAAATTAACGATAATTAAGTAACATATATGTAAATATACAAATTTAATTATATACCCACACTTCGTCTCAATTTCATTAGCTGTTCCTTGTATGTGTCAACCAGAACTGCTGCGCGATGCAACTGGTTGGCATCCTTGCCAATCTCCTTGTTAACTTGGGCTGCAATACGTGCCTCAAGGTTACTTAGCTTCGCATGCATTCTCTACTCTACATTCAAATTATAAACAAAATAAGTAAGCGGCCAACTGACCACGTATAATGTTACTAATTGTTGTTGCAGTCCCTTTTAATACAGGGCTGCATTAAGCTGTAATTTCATGAACTACAAAAGGAATTTACAGAATTATTTCCGGTTTCACTTTCCACATTTATATTAGGTTCAAGTGTAGCGTATTAAATTAAATATCTTTACTTAACATTTTTTAAATTACGTTTAAATTTTGATTTAATTGTGAGCCAGTTAAATGAACATAGCTTTGTGAGCTGCCTCGCGCTTAGGGTTGCATTGACACTTGTGTTAACGTGCATTGAGAATGGCAATTTTTAAATTCTCAGCCGCCAGCAGGTGTTGAGGCTTGGCGTCGCGTTGCTTCAGTTTGTGTGCAAAGCGTAGGTTATAATAAAAATGTTTACGCCTAGACATAAGGGCCAAGCTCACGGTATTGGGATGTCGCCACATACCCCATTGAGTTTTAGCCGAGAGCTGCGTCAGGTTTTGCAGGAGCGAAATTTATTGACAGCTAAGTCGCGTAAAAAAGGTAAGCGATGTGCACTGAGTCAGATCTCATATATCAATGTGCGTTTCATTAATAATTTCGATAATCCTATTATTATTAGTATGCTCTATGCTGGACAGCAATTCGAGTAGTCCAATCGGTTCACCTAATCCAGAGTCTGGTAAACGAATGGCCTTTCGTCTACAAGCCGTACAAGAAATCATAACTTCGGAGAAGTCTTATTTGGAACAGCTTGAGCTATTGATGAATTATTTTGTTCGTCCTCTTAAGGAGCAGGCTATTATTGATGCTTCAAATCATACAGCGCTCTTTGGCCAGATCGAGATGATCCACAATTTAAATGGGGAATTCCTACGAGAATTGGAAGTTAACATGGAGAACGTGGCCCATGCATTCCTTAAAATGGCACCATTCTTCAAGCTATACTCAGTGTACGCTTTTGACTACCGCGGCGCCTTGTTCATTCTACAGGACTTAATTAGCAAGAATCCAGTGTTTCGGAAGTTCTTGGAGGATACTGAGAGCCGTCCTGAGGTGCAACGCAAGCTTAATTCCCTAATGATAGTGCCTATACAGCGTGTGCCGCGTTACAAGCTCCTGTTGGAACAGGTTCTACTCTATACAAGTCCAGCGGATGCCGACTACAAACTATTAAAAGGTGAGATTAAATGTTACTTAAAATCTGTTTTTTAAGTCCTATTTTAAACTATAACACTTAAATTGCAGATTCCGTGAAAGAGATCGAAGCAACTGCCTCGCACATTAATTCATGTGTGGAGGAGCAAGAGATTACACAGTATTTGATACATCTTCAAAACTCTCTTGTGAATCGCACGCCCAACATCGTAAAGCCTTCAAGACGGGTTATAAAGGAAGGCATGCTCTTTAAGATCACACACAAGGGTAATCAAATTAAGCGCTATTGTGTATTAATGTCAGATATCTTTATGTACTGCAAAGTAATCAAGGAACGCGCACCCAATACTCAAGTCGAGAACTCTCTGGAATGCTGCTGTATATTTCCTCTAAAGAAGTGCAAGGTGTACGAAATGCTGCCAGGAAATTTTAAGCTAACCTGCCAGAGCGATGGCATCATATTTGGCTGCGATGATCTACAGTTGGCGCGCACCTGGGTGGGTTTTATTCGCGACGCTATTGATTTGCATGTCCAGTGCCGTAAGACGTTGCGCAAGGACTCAAGCAAGCGTACGCCGATACGCAAAAAGGATATTAAAAAATTTGGTGCCGACTATGTCCTTAGCCCTAATAAGCGCAAATGCGTGAGTATAAAACATTTTACATTTAACATAGTTCCTTTTATGATATATGTATAAAATCCTTAGGAATATGAATCGGTCTTTCGCAACAAAAATCGTGCCACCGATTCGGATGAAGAGGCAGATGAAACCATTAATACGCACAATGATTGCTTTCCACGCAAACGCAAAGTACCGGTGCCAAGAGCACAGAAAATCGTTAAGCCGTCGCCATCTGTAAACATATCGGCAGTAGCTATTAAACGTCCAGCACCGCCACCACCAACGGTGCAGCTACGTCGCCACCAAGATGAGCAAGGAGAAGCTGCTAGTAAGGAGAACCGTATCTCAAAACTATACAAAAAGATTGCCACAGGTGATAAGGTAAACAATGTACGTAGCATTCTAAAGCGCACCAAACCAACTACTACGGTTGCGGCAAGCGATCCAGATCCAAGTTATGGCTTTGCCAGCCGCTATTCAGACTCAAAGTCTTATTTTCGTACCCACAATGTGGATAACACAATACCTACGGCCATTAAGCGTGAAGATCTCTTTGATGCTGAACTGGGCGATGGTAATTTTCGTGATGTACTCTTTCCATTACGCTCTAGCGGTGGCAGCCAAAAAAGCGGAGGCTGGACAACGCCAGGGGAAACAATTAAAGCAACCCATGAGGAGGTTCTAAACTCACCGCCACAAAAGAAACGCGTTAAGTTCGACGATACGCTAGATGCGTATGAGCCGAAACCATTTGTGTTTTCAAATGTTAATAGCAACATTAATATAAACACGAATAGAAACAGTGCCAGTGATACTGACAACAACAAGGCAACTTCGCTCCGTGAACGTATTTATGATTTTTTTGCCAATCTGTTTTAGATTGTTGGTGCACCATATACATGCATTTTATATTATTGTCAATTTATTTATCTACAAATAAAAGCATTTAGTACATTAATTTCATCCTTATTCTTCAGAAATGAACATATTTTGTTGGTCCTTGTCTTACCTAAAAGTGATTTTATGGTGGTAAATCAAAGGGTTTTGTTATCGTAGTCACAATCTGCTGTTAATTGCTTTGACGTAGATCACAAATTGTTTCCATAAAATTCTCCACTGATTTTTCGTTAATTTCTTCCTGCCAGTTGCCTTGATTTTTAAAGTGTGATCCTATAATGACTGCCTGTGCATCTTTAAAGTACTGGTTTATGTTTTCTTTGGTAACGCCAGATCCAATTATAAGTGGAACTTTCAGCTTGCCTGAGAGATCTTTTAGATCGTTTGGACTAGCCGCATGTCCAGTTGCAGTGCCCGTAATGACAATTCCATCGGTGAGAAAGAACTGTGCTGCATGAGCTGTTTCCAATAAGCTAACATCTGCTGTGATCGCATGTGAGCTGTGCTTTTTCTTGAGATCAGTAAATACTAACACATCTTGGGCATCAATGAGTTTACGATAGCGCAGCAGGTCTCCAGCACAAGCATCTGTGTAACCTTCATCTGCCACATGACCAAAGACAAAACCCTCAGCGCGTATGAACTGCAATTTGCTGGCCTTAGCTATGGCAAGCGCCTGCTTATTACCGCAGGCTAGTACCTGAACGCCACAAGGAGTTTCTTTAGGCAGTAGTTCGCGCACAGTTTGCCCCAAACGAGTCATACACGCAACAATTTCAGGACCCAGCAGACGATCCTGCACATATGGTATGTCATGCATATTTTCAATAAGCACGGCATCCTTTGGGTAAAAGCAATCATTATACTTGTATGTAAAGCATATTTATTCTTAGATTTCGTTACCAGTTGATGGCGTTTGTACAGCTCTGCCTCGTATGTTGCCTTCTCAATGGTCTGTTGCCAATTGCCGGCATAGTTTGGTGTGCCTTAAGTTGTTTTTCTTTATATTAAAATCGTTTCCAATGCGTTTTGTTCTTGTTGCATGTGCCTTGGCTCACCTGGCAATGCATCCACATGTATCATGCCAATAATTTTGCATTTTTGTTGGCCAAATATTTGCAAAAATCGCTGCATTATCTAAAAACTAAAAATTTGTACTCCACGTTGAAAACAAACACGAGTTGAAGCAAGACAGAAGTATTTCTAAGAGATGTGTGTTGTGAGCGATAGGATGAGCGATAAATTTGAACTGTTATCGTTTGCTGTTCAATAGCCGCCAAAAAATTTGAAAATCAAATCAAACCGTTATTATATATTTGTGATGTTTTTAGCCCCTTTGCCTTTTTGTAAAAAAGAAGCAAAGCGGAGCTATTGGAAATGTGCAAAATCTAAAAGTATGTAACACATAGAAATAATCATCGGATACCCCATAAAGTATATATATTCTTGATCAGGACGACTAGCTGAATCGATCTAGCCCTGTCCGTCTGTCTGTCCGTCCGTCCGTCCGTATGAACGCCTGTTTCTCAGAGACTATGAGAGCTAGAGCAACCAAATTTTAAACCCAGATTTATAATTTTCGTACGCTGTACAAGTTTGTTTTAGATTTTCGAATTTTCTCCCCTGACCCCCGCAAATCGAAAAAATTAAGATACAATTTTCAACCGATCAAAATTCTTTTTTGCACACGTACTAATAATACCATTCCTGATCTACCTAGTAAATTTCGTTAAGATTAAACAATAAACACGGAAGTTATACAACATTAGGCACCGCGCTATAGAGCGCGGTCGGCTAAAAGGCGCAATGGCTAAGTACGTGCAGAACTGTGTGTATATGTGTGTATAGCTGTATATGTAGGCAAAGGGGCTCTCATAGTCGGGTACACTCGACTACAGACTTCTTACTTGTTATTTACTTAAAAGTTGCATGCGTTAAAGTGCTCCTTTGGTACTTTAAGGTATAAAGAGTTCCATGACAAATTACGTAAACTACTCCCTCGGCAACTTATTGAGGCTTTTCGATAAGGTTTTTGATATTTTAAATTTTGATTCCCATTGATGCTGATATATCCATTTTTATTAAATAGGAAATCATATATTAATTTAATGGAAAGAGGATGAAAATTCTGTTAAAACAAAGGGAATGTCTTATCGCTGTGCGTCAACTAAATGTTATGAAAACACTAGCATCCAGGAAAGCGTTGGCGACTGTTTAGAAAACAAATTACAAAATGAAAAGATTCTGTTCTGATTATTGTTGCTTTTTATGCCACTGCAGCCCATAAATATTTTGCATTGTTTGTGGCAAGAGTTTTGTCCTTCGGTTCGATTTGCTTTAGGACTTTAGATGTTGCGAACCAGACCAATGGTTGGAGACGTGATGGCCGTGCTTACATCTGACTGCCAGCGCTTAGCGGAAACGATATTGGTACTCGCTGTGCGCAACGGCATATCAATTATCAAAGCAATGCCATAGCGTCCCGGCATTCCCAAATGCTACCCATACCATTCATAACATATGCGTCCGCATTTGCTTCCGACATTTTCATTCATTTATTTGTTTGTGCGGGATTGTTCATTACATTGTTTTGTGCTAGTTACACGTATATTTTTGTTCATGTAACAATCGTCCTTTGTATTGTTTGTAATACACATATTTTTATTGTGTATAAATATGTGAGTATGTGTGTGTTTGTGTGTGTGTGTTCAATATGCTTTTGGGCTTTGTTATACTTGACTAAGAGTACTCATGCGGGTCCATTTAAAAGGATTATTGCTTATAAATGCACATGCAATATTCATTCGCAATATTCATTGAATTTAACTTATTGTTTTACCAAATTACCTGTCAGTGCATTACGTTAAGATTAAAATCTGAAGTTTAAAATATAACAAAGGCATGTCAAACTATTAATTAAATAAACTACAAAGCTTTTGAGCGCTTTAAAGAAGCCTCAAAATATGAGTATGAGAATGCGCTTTTTACACCTGTTCAAGCAAGCAATATAAATTATTTATATCATGTTCAAAAGTGACACAAACACACAAACATACATATATATATACATATATATATATATATATTTATATACATATATGTAATAACGAACACAATCGTGTGTGTACATGTTTATGTATGTGTGTTCTTTATATTTGTTGCTTTAGTTGCAACAAGTTGTTTCCGTGTTTGCTCTTTGCTTTGCTTGTGCTTGCGATTATGCAAGGTACGCACAAATAGATTCACAACTGTGTGTTTATGTGTGTGTGTGTTTGTTTGTTAGTGTGCGTTGGTGTGTGCTTTGTGAGTTGATGTGTGTTTTTGTTTGCTGCATTGGAAGGCAAGCAGACTGGATATCCTTTTCGCAAGCAGCAGTTAATCAGGGCTGGCTTTCAAACTATTTCTACGCTTTTGTGCCAACTAATTAGTTGCCCATAACTTAAGTTAACAACAAGTTCATAAAAGTGCTTACACTATAAAATAATAGTAAGTTTTCGTATATAAAGTAAATTGCTTATATATATATATATATATATATATATATATATATATATGTGTGAAAAAATCACTAATTGGACAAATTGCTTTTAGAAAATGAAGTAAGAATAATAATTTCACAGTTAACTTTAGTTGGTCCCTAATTGAAAAGTTTCCACCTTGAAGGTTCAAGTACTGTTGGCTGCAACTGACCACAAGACTGTAAGACATTCATTTGACAGCTAACGTACAACTTGTTCTTGCCACTTGCCACTTGCCACTTGCCACTTGCCACAGCAAATTTATACTTCCTTCAAGAGAATGCGTAAGCTTTGCTCTGTGCCAGTGCTCTAATAATCGCAGCTTAAATTTCATTTTTACACTCAATTGCTTATACATTGTTGTTGGTGTGGTTGTTGTTTTTTGCTGTTTTTGTAGTGGTAAATTTTATGGCACCAAAAAAACTCTTTTCAATGGCCTCGAACATTTTAAATTAGCATTTGAAAATGTTTTCACCATGTTTTGACATTGATTTCAGGGTATTACTTATACGCCATGTTTGACGCGAAGCGCTAACCGCGTGAGAGAAATTGATAAATTTGGCATTTTATTTGGCATTTGAGCGCTTTCATTAGTTACTGCAAATGCAATTAGTCAATAAATTTAATGAAAATTACCAATTCCCATGCAAACAAGTCAAACCGAACGGCATAAACTGCTTGACAAAGTCAACAAAACTCGCGTGCTTCTATCACTGGTCATAATTTCTGGCTGCCATCGTTCAACGCATCGATCATCGTTCGGTCTGGTATGGGTAATAGATACCAATAGCAGTGCCCTAGTACTGGACACACACTAGGCAATTCCACCCAGACAGCTGGGTGTTTCAAATTGGAAAACGGAAAATGGAAAATGGAAAATGGAGCACAGACAAGTCAGACAGGGGCGCTGTCTAAACTAGATAAAGGCAAAAGACAATTTTATCAATTTTATTAGCTGCGACCTTGCAGGAACTCACCCACAATATGAATTATTTCGAGGTGTGGCTAATATGAATTTAACTAATTTAGGAATATACAAAAAATAAAATTTCAAAAATTTAAGTTAAAGCAATGCTGTTTTTTTATACATTAAGTATTGTTAAGCACATTTGGAATATTAATCATTGTCTATTTGGAATTCTTTGTAGTTGTAATCCAAGTCATCTTAAATGACCTGCGAACTTCGCAGTTTTCTGATTATATTTTGTGTCTGAAAGATCTCTTTGCCTTTTCTATGTCATCCAATAAGTTGAACTGAACCGTTGCTTAATTGACTTACGTGACAAAAGTTAGCAGACAAAAGACAAAAGTCCAAAGACAAAGAGAATATGTAAGGTAAAATTGAAAAAGGTTTTTCTTAGTTGTTGCCTTTGCTCTTCAATCATTTGTAAAATAAGGAAAAATAAATATATAATACGCATTAAATGCAGACAAAACCAAATTGCAAACCAGTTGCATTAATCCATAGAATATATATATATATATATCCATAGAATATAAAATGAAATAAGAATAAAACACAAATACGCCACGTGCGATACAATTTACTGCAGTGCTTAGAGTAGAACTTCAATAAATTACTCAATTGCCAGCTCACTGACAAAAGGATAAGGGCAAAAGCAAGAATAAGAATAAGAGCAAGAGCAAGCGCAAGGGCAAGTGGAATAGCAATGGCAAGGGTACGTTTCAAAGAATAAAGCAATAATATGAGGAACGAAATTTGAAGAAAACTTTAATTAAACGACAACACAGACAACAAAAGTAATTCAAGAATCGGTAGCCTCTTCGCAGCCGAGCTCAGGTGCAAATGCGGTCACACCCTTGAAATAGCCAAGCCGAAAGTAACAGTAGACAAATAAACAACAGCAAGGACAGTTAAAGCAGCAATGACAGCAACAAAAAACAACAGCAAATAAAAACAACTATTGTGAAGGCCAATCAGAGGCGTGGCAAACGCCTATCGAGTCGCTTTATCACATGCTTCTGAAACTGTCGCAATGCGTGGCGTGCATATTTTAATCTACAGCCTTAAAGTATGCTACAGTGTTAGCTTGGCTGACTAGAAAATAAAAGTGCCAAAAGATTTTGGATTACTTTAATATTAGCAAATTGTAAATATATTTTATAAATATATATATTTATATATATACATAGAAATTTAGATTTAGGTTTTATATAGCATATAATTTTTTTATATATTTTTTCTATCAGATAAATATTGCAGCATGTGGAGCAAACAATAAAAAAAAAAAAGTAAGAAAGCTGTTCTCGAGTGTACTCGACTACTAGAAGCCCTTTGCCTACTTACAGTCAAATACATATGTAAGCTGTAAGCTGTTTTTAGTTGCTCTTTTTTGGTTGCTCTAGCTCCTATAGTCTCTGAGACAAAGGCGTTGATGCGGACGGACGGACAGAGAAAGTTGGATCCACTCAGCTAGTCGTCCTGATCGAGAATGTATATGCTTTATAGGGTCTAAGATGATTATTTCTGTAAATTTTTTGATTTTCCATAAATCCAATAGCTCCCCATTTTACCTATTTTAAAGGCAAAGGGAACAAGGGAATAGTCAACAAATGTAGAGTAAAATTTGTAATTCCCAATTGGTTATAGCAAAATTTTGAATAATTGACTATTGTTTTCTAGTTTTAAGTTAAGGTTACTTTGGTTTACCTTACGGTTTATTTTGTGGTACTTTCTTGTATAATAAAATATACGTTTCGTTGTTACCAAAAATCCTTCTATTCGTTTCGTTTGTCTGAGCTATCAAGTTTTTACAATCATCATGGGCATTTTTAGCTCATACTATTGTATTAAAAATGTATAATTTCAGTATAAAACAGAAAAATTTCTGCTATATAAAAAGTTGATTGACTTGGGATATTAATGGATTTATTATTAAGTCAGGCTGTTACCGCCATCCTAGGAAACGAATTTGCAAACAATAAATTCTTGTGTTGGTCTCATTTGATGGAAATATTGCTTTTGCGAAAAAGTTCTATTTATATAGCGGAACTTTTTCTATTTTATACTGAAATTATATATTTTTAATACAATAGTATGATTCCAGTATTGGCAAAAACAAAGAAAAGAGAGGGAGAGGGATCGATAATGCAAAAAATTTATTCTATTATACAAGAACGTACCACAAAAAAAAAGCCGTAAGGTATACCAAAGTAATCTTAATTTAAAACAGAAAATAACAGTTATTATCTGTAAAGAGTTTGGCTATAATCAATTGCATTTTTTTTGATTGCTTTCTTATGTTATTTAACTTTATTATACTTTACTGTACAATTCCTTGTTAACTTTTGGCCAACTTTCGTCGACTGCTTATTGTAGTATATTTAACGTTAAATTAATAAATAAATTTGAAGTAAGAAAAGGAAAAATTTAAATTAATACATAAAGTTTAATTCTACACAAGGGTTTCCTTGGTATTTGGGGTTCACATTTCATTTAATAGCTCCCTCTTTAAAGTGATTATTGGCTCATTTCACGTGCGCATCTCCAAGCGGTAAAGAACGTTTAAAGTCTGACCTGGTTTATTTATGTGCGCGGTGCTGTGATAATGGCGATAGCCACAATGCCACAACACCACCCGCTGTAGTAGGATATTGTTTTTGTTTTTGTTTTTAATTTTGTTGCTTTTATTTTTTGACTTTGTTGCGTTGCGTGTCTATTTAACATTGCCAAGCATTGTCTGTAGGTAAAAGCTGTCTGGAGCTGTCTTAGCTCACATCTGATTAGATTTCGTAAACCAACTCTAGCTAAATTAAAGCATAATTAGTAACAGGGATTTATATCGCTTGATGTGAAATGCTTTTCAAGTGTTGTTGTTGCTGATGTTGCTGTTGCTGTTGCTGTTGCTGTTGCTGTTGTTGGCACTGCCCCTGCATTTGCGCTCTATCATTGGCATTGCCTTGACTTATAAGTAGCTGACATTTGTGCTGTTGCTGTTGCTGTTGTTGTTGGGGCATTTCATTTGCATTCATTTAAGCTGTCGCAGCATATACCTGGGCACGGACTTATGGGCTTAAGTTGTAGTAGAGGCACTCAGTTCACAATTGTTCTTGTTTTGCCTGCATTTAAATGAAATGAATGCATTTAACTACAAGTTGTAGTAAAGGTGTGCTGGCATTTATAATCAAGATCAAATTAGGTTGGTCTGCTCCTGCAGGGATTATGTTTTTAATAATGCTCAAGGATTTCGTTGACTTGCATAGTCAAAAATTCCATTTTCCAGTATTTTAACCGCAAGATGTAGAAAACGCTCTAAACGTTTTCATTCCATGCTATAGGAGTTATATTGAAGTTGGTCTTTTTATGCGTCTGTGTGCGTCTGTGTGTGCGTCTGTGTATGTGCGTTAGCTGTTGTATGCTTGTGTCAGCCAATCAAAGTTCTAAAGTTCGCATCATTGACAGCCAAGTTTCTACTAACTGGGCCAACTCAAATTAAGAAAAGATAGCAAGAAGCTCCAAACTTTTATCATTTGCACAGTTCAAGGAGCGACGGGACTACCAGTCAGCTGGCTTACATGATTGCACATTGATGAGACGATGATACATCTGAAGTGTGTTTGAGTGAGATAGTTAGATAGTGTTGGAATTTACAGTTGTTGCTGTCGTTGTTGTTGGTATTGTTACCTGCTTAAACAGCTTAGTTACAAGCCGGTGCTAATGATAGTCGTCGTTCCTTTGAATAGGTATTAAGAGCGTAAGCCAGATAAAAACAAGTAAGAAGTCTGTAGTCGAGTGTACCCGACTACGAGAGCCCCTTTGCCTATATATACAGCTATACACACATATACATACAGTTCTGCACGTACTTAGCCATTGCGCCTTTCAGCCGCCCGCGCTCTATATGTGTTACATACTTATGGATTTTGCACATTTCCAATAGCTCCGCTTTGCTTCTTTTTTACAAAAAGGCAAAGGGGCTAAAACTCATCCGTGACAGTATAACTCAGTTGCTTGGAAATTCAATGCAGTTTAAGTTTTAGGTATGCAGCAACAGCAGCAACAGTAACAGAAGCAGTATTAACAATATAAACATTAACGCACACACACACACACACAGATACAGACACACATTGACACATTGCATATACATGTAGAATAACACGTACACACAATCAATCACAGTTAGGTGGATGGCTGCTGGAGCGCGACATGTTGACAAGTAATTGGCAGCAAGCGAGAATCAAGCATACGCCACGTAGCACACACACCCTTATGCACTATGCAAATATGTGCCTTATCCTCCTCTTTCTCTTTGTCCAACAACATCACGATTTCTGTCACTGTTGCGGCCTATGCTGCTGGCTTTGTTGTTGCTGTTGTTGCTTATGCTGTTGCTATTGCTGTTGCTGTTGCTGTTGCTGTTGCTGTATTGTTGCTTTTGGTCCACGTTATGCTCAAAATGTGATAACGCACAAAAAGTACAAAGCCAATCAAGCGCAAGGAATGACTGCAAAATCTGTGGGCAGAGCAAATGCCTTTAATGCCAGGCATGCTGTGCTTGATTCCAACTGCTCCAACTGCTTCAACTGTTTCTTAGCTGCTGTGCGCCTTGTACGTGAAGGCCCGAAATTGGGTCACAACTTGGACGGAGTTACAAGCAAATGGACAGAGGAATGCGTTGCCAGACTACCAAAGAAATAGCTAAATCAATCCTCAACAAGCGAGTGGGACTTCATGCTTCTTGGCGATGCCTCAATGTTAGGTAGGGTGGTGTTTTTTTTTTTTTTTTTTTTTTTTGAGTACTTCTGTACTTGGGTGGAAGCAGGTGGATGTCGTAAATGCAGGAAGGATGCCCGCACACAAAAGCGCCAATGTTTGATGGAGTTCAACACAAAAACATAGCATACTTTTCAGAGTCCGCGATAGCGCAGAAAACAAAACAAATCAAGGCGAATATCGCGGGATGACAGCAACATGTTACCAATGTGCCTTACAACAATGTCTTTTAAAAGGCAGAAAGAAAGACAGAGAGAGAGAGTGAGAGAGAGAGAGAAGATAGAAAAACAGACAGTGAGAAAGAGAGAGAGAGGAAGCGCGACAGTGTCCTAATAACTGAAACGGAAAGCAATAGAAAGAATGAGTGAGAGAGAGTTGGAGAAAGAAAAATAATAATAGAAGAGTAAAAGAGAACGAGCTAGCTAAGCAAGAGAGCTGTGTTTGGTGTAATAAGAGAGTAACAAATAACATTCGTACAAACAGGGAGAGAAAGCTTTGGTGTTAAACTTTACGTCGAGTTTTTTGGTATTTTTATTTCGGCTGTTGTTCGTGCTGTTGTTGTTGTTGTTGTTGCTGTATAACCTTCATCTTGAACTTCATGGCCAGGCGCTTTGTGCTGGATTGAGCGGAGCAGTGGCATGCGGTGAAAATTACGTTTAGGGAGAAGTTGTATGAGATGTCTGCATGATTTTCATCTACTTTCTACAATAAAAACAAATGCAACAGGAGGGTGTTCATTCATGAAAGCTCATACTCAAACTCTACAACTGCTGCGTACAATAAATAAATTGTGTGCGAACAGAGAAAGAAGGCAATAGAACAAACGAGAGAGATGGATAGCTATCATAAATATATTTATATATATATATTCATATGAAGAGAAAGAGAGAGATTAAAAGAATGAGGGAGATGGAGATAAATGGAACTGTGCAACGTTTTGTCAAAATAAATGAAATTTGAAGTCGAAAATTAATTGCAAAAATGTTTTATGACCAAGAGAATTATTTCAAATTAAATTTTTTTAAATAAATAAAGAAAGAAAGAAAATTTAAAATTTTTTAATAAATTTTAAACAATCAAATTTAATATAAATAATAAAAATAATAAATAATAAAAAAAGAAATTAAAGAAGTAAATTATTTAATTTATTATTATAGAAATATAATAATTATAATAAATAAAAATAAAATATAATAAAAAATAATGAAAAAAAAATTAATAATAATAATAAAATTACTTTCAAGTAATTAATTAAAAATTTGAACATGATTTTTGAAAATGATTTTTGTAAATTTATACGAAACTTCATAACAAAGCTCATCGGAGAATTGTTGCCGAATTGTGCTCTCTCATTGGATTTCACTATCTTCTTGTTGCTCTCCTTCTCTCTTTGGGCCCTTCGAATAGCTCCGATTGCTCTCAATTGCTGTTGTCTGTCGCTCTCGACAACTCTCTCTCGTAATACACGCACACAAGCGCAAGTTCTTATCAAAGCAACGACAAGCTGAAAGCCAAGCAGACAGGCAGGCAGGCGGGCAGACGAGCAGACGAGCAGACGAGCAGTCGAGCAGTCGAACAGGCAACTAGTCAGCCAGTCAGGCTGACAGGCAGTCAGGCAGTCGGGACTCATTTATAAGGATAACACGGGGGCAGTCAGCACTGGTAGCAGCAGAGCAGCAGCAGCAGCAGCAGCAGCATTCGCAGTAACAGCAGCAATAGTCCCAGCAGCAACAGCGCGTCGCACGGCAGCCACTTTATAAGGTGAAACACGAAACTGGAGCAATTCAGTTCGCAGTTGGCAAGCGTCGTAGAAGGTTGCAACAACGAAACAGCAACAGCAGCAGCAGCAGCAACACCAGCAGCCGCAGCACACGACGCTAACATAGAAATAGTAGTTGTAGTAGTAGATAAAGGAGACAACGAAGAAGAATTATATAGAGGAGCTGTATAGAAGCGATATAAATGCTTCAACATATAAACAGTGTAAGCAGCAGCTGGACACGATGCCATTTAACGAATATGAATAACTGACCTAATGAATGAGCATTGAATGCACATTCATGAATATAAGCTTTTAAAGTGCGGGCGGTCTGTTGTGAAACAAGTGAATTAAATTTAAACTAATCAAAATTTAAATAAATTTTTAATTGAATACAAAATAAATTTGTATAAATTAAATACAATTTAATTGGGCTTAAATGAAATGAAAAAAGAAAAACAATTAAAAACGTAAATTGCATGTGGACACCAGCTGGCCCAAAAGCAGCAGTAAACAGCTACTGCTACTGCTTCTGTCACTGCCTTATGCATCCTGGCTGGCTCAAAGGACCCATATGCATTTTCACATAATTGCAAACTGTTGCGCTGTCTGCAATTCATATAAAATTTTTTTTTATTGCTTTGGCAACAAAAAACAAAAAAAAAATATTATATATAAAGACCCAAATGCAAAGAGTTCTAGCCAGCAACAGCAACTGTTGCACACAATCACTTTACACGCACACACACATAGACATACATACGTACACATATGCACACAATTAAGAATGGGTTTTACGATCGGCTTGGCAATGTCAAATAAAAATCTGTTTCTGAATGTTATTTTATATATTTTTTTTTTTGCGACAGCAGCCACAAAGGGAAAACCAAAAAGTGATTGAAAAACCCCTCCAAAAAGAAATAATTGAAAAAAGTAAATAAAAGAAAATGTTGAATTAAATGGTATAACAAGGAGTTAATGAAACGCAACGGAACAAAAAAAATCCGCCAACTGCAATTCACATCAAAAATAATATATATATATATATATATATATATATATATATATATGCATGTATATATATATATATATAGCATGGAATCAGAGTTGTTGTTAAATAACTTTTCGCATTTGTAAATTCTTATAACAATATTAAAGGACAACAGTTGTATTAACAGGTAAGTTAATCTTTGAGCCTCGTCAAAACTTACAACGACTCAATCAATTTATAATGAATGTTAAATGTGAATACACACTAATTAGTCAAATTAAAACTGAATGTATGTTTTATACATATATATATATATACAATTACTATTATTTCT
>JBAMBS010000929.1:0-166207 GCA_037044455.1 Zygothrica quintamaculata | reverse complement strand
GAAACATCTACTCAAACTCTGAACAATATTATTGTTTTTTTTTTTTAATTTTGCAATTTTTTTATTGTTTATTTTTTGTTTTTATTAATTTATATATTTTTTAATGTTTTTTTGCAGTATTTTTTTGTGCCATTATTTATACATTTATTTGTTGACAATCACTTAATTGGCGCCTGTTCGTCGTTCGTTGTTCATTGTTCATTGCTCGTCGATTGCATGTGAAGCCAGTACTATTAAAATATAATGGGAGATGTCAGTCAGTCAATTTGATGTGTCAATATGTCATTCAGGTATTGCCAAGTGATGTTATTATCAATATATATATATATATAATTTCTGTTACAATTGTGTAATTCTTGTAATTGTTTAATTATTAACAAAGATGTGCAACAAAACTAAAATCAAGCTTAAATCACATGTAAATTGAATTCAACACTTCGTGGAATCAAGTGTCACAATCAATACCTTTGGGGTACAAAGTTCAAACAGTTTGACATTTAACAATCTTAGTTATAGTCTGGCTCTCTCTCTCTCTCTCTCTTTTAACCATAGTATGTTAACAGCTATAATTTGTGCAAATGTTTTCCTTATGTTGGACAGCCAAATAACACAAGACCTCAAGTAAATAGTTATTGGAAGTATCCTTACATGAAGGATAACAGCAAATGGTATATTGCTCTAGACTGTACTTAGCATCATAATAATAATAATAATATATATATTAACTGTTAAGATATATATGGTTTTATGGCATTTAAGTTAACCAAATTTGGTTATACAAAAGGCTTTAAAACTTTACTTAATCTGCTAAAAGTTGTTTCAAATGGAAAATTGTTGCTGCTGTTCAGCTTAGACCTTCTATGGAGTGTAAAGGTTTAGGTATATAAACATTCTATCATATAAAACTTAACAGTCATTATAATGAAACTAAATTATCAGCCTTAGCTAGCCAGTCATCAAGTTTAATTAAAATTATTACTGCAGCTGCTGATGTTATGTTGCCGCTGCTGCTGCTGCTGCTGTAGCCATATGCAGTAGCTGCATCATATTGTAAATTACATTGGCAAACAAAAGCCCGACGGCTTCAACAAAGGTAAACAAAATAATTACATTAAACACACACACACACACACACACACATGAATATAAAGTTATATTATAAAGTATAAACTATATATATGTATATATAATCAGATATTTTATTCAATGATATTTAGAGTTAATTTGTTTATTTGCATTACAACTGCAACTGAAATTTGTTTTACTGGTAATCGGTGGCAATCATTTAAAATTTAAACAAATGAATAAATATAGCTTGGCTTAATGATGTTTTGCTTTTAAACACTCGACCACAGGGTTTCAAAATCTTTGACCTCATTTTCCACATGTAATGCTTATATTATTTAGTTTTCAGTTGTTTAGTTAGTTTCATTATAATGACTGTTAAGTTTTATAATGTGATTTATAGAATGTTTTTTTTGTTTTTGTTATCTTATATACCTAAACCTTTACACTCCATAGAAGGTCTAAGCTGAACAGCAGCAACAATTTTCCATTTGAAACAACTTTTAGCAGATTAAGTAAAGTTTTAAAGCCTTTTGTATTACCAAATTTAGTTAACTTAAATGCCATAAATCCATATATATCTTAACAGTTAATATATATATTATTATTATTATTATGATGCTAAGTACAGTCTAGAGCAATATACAATTTGCTGTTATCCTTCATGTAAGGATACTTCCAATAACTATTTACTTGAGGTCTTGTGTTATTTGGCTGTCCAACATAAGGAAAACATTTGCACAAATTATAGCTGTTAACATACTATGGTTAAAAGAGAGAGAGAGAGAGAGAGCCAGACTATAACTAAGATTGTTAAATGTCAAACTGGTTGAACTTTGTACCCCAAAGGTATTGATTGTGACACTTGATTCCACGAAGTGTTGAATTCAATTTACATGTGATTTAAGCTTGATTTTAGTTTTGTTGCACATCTTTGTTAATAATTAAACAATTACAAGAATTACACAATTGTAACAGAAATTATATATATATATATATTGATAATAACATCACTTGGCAATACCTGAATGACATATTGACACATCAAATTGACTGACTGACATCTCCCATTATATTTTAATAGTACTGGCTTCACATGCAATCGACGAGCAATGAACAATGAACAACGAACGACGAACAGGCGCCAATTAAGTGATTGTCAACAAATAAATGTATAAATAATGGCACAAAAAAAATACTGCAAAAAAACATTAAAAAATATATAAATTAATAAAAACAAAAAATAAACAATAAAAAAATTGCAAAATTAAAAAAAAAAACAATAATATTGTTCAGAGTTTGAGTAGATGTTTCGATTGAAAACTTAATTAAATATTCCTTAATTAGCTACTGAATTTTCCACACAAATTGCACAGTTGATTTTCAGTTTAAATATGCTATTATAGCCTTAAGATACGCATCGAACAAGCTATATATATATAAATATATAATGTCTCCATTGTTTGCGAGAATTAAACGCGGCTTCAAAGTGCCTTTTAGCCCCTTTGCATTGAAAGGAGGTAAAGGAGAGCTAATGGAAAATCGAAAAGAATATAACAGGTAGAAATAATCATCTGGAATCTCATAAAGTATAGATATTCGTGATCAAAACGACTAGTTGAGTTGATCTAGTCATTTCCGCCCATCCGCCTGACTGTTCAATTGTATAAACGCCTGTTTCTTAGAGACTATAAGAGTTAGAGCAACCAAATCTACGTTTCTTATTTTCGTTTGTTTGTTTCGAGTTCGTTTTAGATTTTTGAATTACCTTCCGTGATCCCCGCAGTACAAAAAACACGATTATTAAGCACAATTTTTGTACCAATCAAATTTCTTTTGTGCACACATAATTATTAGACCTTATTTGATCTACGTTATGAATTTCGTTAAGATTGAATAAAAAACACGGAAGTTAATCAAAGTTAAGTATTGCGTTATTGAGTGCGGGGGGCTGAAAGGCAGGCCCAGCAGCGTATAGAACTGAGCATATGTGTGTATATTTGTGTGTATGTGACTGTTGGTAGATAGTCGGGTAAACTCGACTATAGAACTCTTATTTGTTTGCCAGCAAAATTAGTAAAACTATTTTGGTTTAGGCGCTGCTGGTAAGTGGTAAGTGTTGACCAGTTCAGGCTTATGATAATCTCAATATTAATTGTTTTCTGGCTAGTTTCCACTGATACTGGCTCAGTATCAGCAGCATGAACAGGACAAAGACCAACTCAAGGTTGCCATACAAGGTAAGGTTTCCATGTGGAATCAAGCGGGCGGCGGAATTAATGGGATGCAAGTTGTTGGCGCTGTGGGCGTTAAGGGTTGTATCACACTTGGTGCTGGGGGCAATGTGGTAGGTTATTTAATAAAAACTTTACCGATGGCAGTGGCAATGGTGGCGCCAGCAGCAACAGTAACAGTAACAACAGCAGCTGCAGAGATTGCATCAACTTGAGGCATTTCCGATTGAAATGTCATTCACTAATGCCAGAGGCAAACATTGCATTTTGTGTGTGGTTGGTGTGTGTAAGGTGTCAACATGGGAATTTCTTATGTTTAACTTGTTATTCTTGTTAATATTAATTGGTAGTTATAGGAGTGTGGTTGGGGGAGGAGAAGGGTACAGGGAAACGCATGGATAAGTTTTCAATAAATTCGGCAGCACTTCAATGAAACCGTTTCGGCAGCTTTAATACCATTTAATGCCACTTTATTAAACGCTTTTCAAATGGCACAAAACAAGCGACGTCAACGATGACGACGATGCCAACGATGACGAATCTATCGATGCCGCCAAAACTAACGACGCCGCCACCGACGTTGTCGCCACTGTTGATGCCAATCGCCAAAATCGTTTTGCCCAAAATCCAAAATAGAAAATTCATCAAAAACTCTACATATAATTATATATATATATATTTTCAAAATATCATCGATATTTCCACGTAAATCAAGTGATCAATAAAAACTGCGTTCACGGAAAACACAATCATTGTGAATTATGGCGCCATCCACACACACACACACACACACACACACACACACACACACACATATATATATATATATTTTTGCAAATTCATACGATTGATTATTTACACTGACCGGGGAATTCTTTTGGTTGCTTCTATGCCTATCGATAAGATCAGAGTTCTAACAGTTTTGGGGAAACGGAAAATTTTATGATTGTACCTAGTTAATTTAACAAACTTGTGAAATTTGAAAAGAAATTAGCTTCTGGCTAAAAGGAATGCATTGTATTAAGATCTCTGCCATCTCAAGTATATCCTTTGCAGTTTCAGCTTTATTTATTGGTTTAATGCGTTTCAGGATTCAATGAGCCATGACTTGCAATTTGAGCCTGAAAGTAACCTTGTCTATGGCAATATAATAGATGCAATTTATGCTCGTATTAACGATAATAAACACTTTGATTAACGGGTAGTTATATTATACTTACAAAGGATACTTGCATTATAATATATAAACGTTAGTAATGTCAGTTATTGGATAACAGCTATTGCGCAGTAGAATTATATAAATTTTATATATAATGGTATGAAAACTCTTTTCTCTTTCTCTACTCTTTTTACTGCTTGTCAATTTGTTTCATTTTCTTAAGCTTATTTTATCAGTTAGCTGTCAGAAAAGTTAACCAAAGGATGCTTTGGATATTATGTAGCTTGTTCCTGTTATTGATTTGTGTTTAGCATGTTGTTGTTTTATAATATTGAATCTATGGACAGCTGTCATAATCTTTGTAAAACGATTGTCCTTGGCAACTGTCCTTGACAAACAAGCAACACAAACACACACATATATATATATATATATATATATAAATGTATATACCATTATTATCACTTTATATATCATTAGGTTGGATATTCCTTCTTTTCATAATTTAAGTGTTGCCTTTGCCTAGCCTCTGCCTCTGCCTCTGCCTTTGCCTCTGCCTTTGTGATACAAACTTATAAGAGTTGTGCATAACAAATTTGGCCTGTAAAAACAGTTAACAATGGGGCCTTAGATAAGATCCATTATGGCCATGGAGGTGCGTTCTATGTATGTGTGTGTGTGTGTGTATTATATGTTTGTCTGTTTGTCCGTTTGTCTGTTTGTCAGCACGTCCGTCACATTTTACTATAGCTTCTTTTACGGGTTTTTATGCTGAACTTGAAACTGGTCACGTGCGAGGCGCCGATGTGGCGATATACTCGTAATTGCCAATATAATCGCTGACTCGCATTCGCTTGCTGATAAGCGATTCGTGCAACTTCACTGGCTGCCGTAAAGATACGTTTACTGGGAATTCTACTACTACTACTACTACATCTACTGCTATATGTTAAGTTAGAGTAATGTATATGTGAGTAACTGTGTATGCTTTGTGCCTCTGCCTTATGTTTATTAACATTTCAAATTGCAATTGCAAGTATATATATATATATATATATATATGTGTGTGTGTGTGTGTGTAAGCGTGAGCGTACAAGGGTATGGTAGATATGGTCAAGTTACGCGCTGAATCGACAAGGTGTAATACCAGTGGCAGACCATTAAACTGATTGACTGCCAAGATTTGGCGAGGCCGCCGTTTGGCCGTGCGTCTGGCAAAATGTTGCATATTGCGGTAATTGCAGTAAACACAACTGATTTATGTACACTTCCTGTACACTTTGTGTACTACTACTACATGTGGCATGTACTAAAATGTAAACTATATATACTATATTATACTATACTATCCCATACTATACCATACTATACTATACTATATATAGTATAGTATAGTATAGTATAGTATAGTAGAGTAAGCTTATATCGCTTCAATTGGCTGTAAGGTACATTAGCCAGCCATCATAGTTGTTGTACTACTTGTAAAATACTACAAGTTTATATATACAATATACAATATACAATATACACTTCATGACAATCGTAAATCATTCACAAAACTCGTTCACGTGAATGCATGAATATATAATTGTATTCGCATACAAATTTGTATATTCATAAACATTTGAATAGCTTCTACAGGCACTTTGGAGCTGCACCTTATCTAATGACCCATTTTGACTTTCAGACTCATCAGTTTGCAGTCAATTTACCTACAAAATTTAGTTAGTATATACTCTCTAATATATATATATATATATATATATAGTATAAACCATATATGCAGTGCCATTAGGCTTTGTCTAATCTTGTGTATAGCTGGCGCCTCCATACACCAAATGCGCATTATGAAAGTGAATTGCGTGTTGGAAACGAGAATGAGAAGTAAACGCATTTTTTTTTGGTTTGTTTTGGTTTTCTGATAATATTCATAATCATAATCATAATATATATGTATATATATGTATAATATTCAAATTGTTATAATGCTTAACAATAATAAATAATACTTCTATTATTATTAATAGTTATATTAATGTTGAAGTAAGTCGCAATTGGTTGTTGTAATTAAACTAAACAGAAGAACAATGCAAATATTGGCAGGCAGCTAATTAACGTTCAACTAATTGCCAAGATAATGACTTGAACATATTTCAACTGTATAGTAGTTGTAGTTGTACTAGTATTAGTTATAGTACTAGTAGTAGTAGTATTGCTATCAAAAAAAAAAAGAGGTTTGCGTGGGGCTAAGCTGACCAGGGGGGAAATGCGAATGTAAACATATTGATGAATACCACTCTCTCTTTCTCTCTCTCTCTCTCTCTCTATCTGTCACTATCTCTCTGTTTATATAGTAGCATCTGCATAGCACTTGTATTTCAATACAGGAAATATACACACAGAAACACACACACACACACATACATGCAAGCATATATATTTGAGTAGATTTAACAGGTTAAACCCCAAAGTAAATTAAATTCAATTTGCGTTGCAAAGGTAAATACTACGATCTCTATGGAACCTGCATAGTCACCGATATTGATTCAATTTCTGTTGAATTGGCAAACCGTTAAGACAACTATAAAGGCCATAATACAGATGGACTAGGCAATGACTTTCACCTAGTTAAGAGTTGGACTTGTCTGCAAATACTTTAATTTTTATTTTTTCTTATTTTCTCAACTAAAATTGAGTTGTGGCCAAGTTTATTTCTCTATCTCTCTTTCTCTCTTCATCTCTTCCTTAAAGCTGCAGATAATTCTAGGTTTTAGTGTAAATAGCTTAAGCAAGGACTTAGCCTTTACTGAGATTATAATGATATTATAATATAGTTGCATATTTGTACTCTTCTCTCTCCTCTTAGAGCTCAATGCAATGCAATTGCTTTAGGGCTCAGATTAACGTTTAGTTCGCTGCTGTCAGAAGCGTTAGCCAAAGGACCTAGCGTAAATTTTCCAGCTACTTGAGCTTAACTTGGCTTCAGTTTTCCCTATTACATGCAGATAATTTATGCAAGTTTTATATATAATCACATCGATAGATCTGTCCTTAAATATATAGTTGAATTACCAATTTTCTTTAATATGTTTATATACTAATTTATTTGATCTGTAAAACTGAATAATTCAAATTAATTTTTTATTACAATTTTTTATTTTAAATTAACTTTAAACTTGAGATTAATGCTATATAATATAAGTATTATTTAACTATTTATAATTCATTTTATGTTTTATTTATAAAATGTTTATTTTATATTTAGTTAATTTTTTTTTTTTTTTACTTATTTTATTTTCATTTTTTTTTTTTGCGATTTTTTTTTTTATATAAATAGATTTAACTAATTAGTATATACATAACAGCTAATACATTGTCATTACGGATTTGGTTCTCAATAAATGCGTCGTTTGAATTACGCATTAGCTTTGTCAATATTCCGTACTTATTACGGGGTTTATTTATAGGCTCTTGCCCAAAAATTGCGTAATGGCCCTGTGAGTCGAAAATCCGAGAGGCGTTTCGGGCCCCGGCCGGCAAAATAGACGTAGTATCAACATTATCGGCGCAATTATCTGATGATTAAGAGAGAGAGAGAGAGATACAGTCAAGACAGGCAAACATACATACAGAGAGAGAGAGAGAGAGAGAGTCAAGGAAGCCCAATGAGAAAATGAAAGCGATAGAGAGAGCGAGAAAAAGATTAATTGAATAATATAGTAAGCTAAAGAGTTTAGATTATTTGGTTGATGTAGGTTGTGGTGTGGTAAAGGGGGGGGGGGGAGGGGGTGGGTCTGGTTAAAGAGGTAATGTTGTATGCGACGGCATTTTCATTGCGTAGTTTTTCATTACGCTCAATTTCATTTTTCAAGTTGTTGCCCTCACTCTATGTTGTTGTTTTGAGTTGTTGCTGTTGTTGATGTTGTTGATGTTGTTGCTGTTTTCGCTGCTGTTGTCGCTGCTGTTGTTGGAACTGTAAACTACGCAATTGATGAAGTGTAAATGAACGTAAACGTTGCAATCATTAAGCGAAGCGTCGCCTTGCCTTGGCTTGCCTTGCCTTGCCTCGCATCAGCCGCAAAATCACTTTACGTTGCGTTGCGTTGCGTTGCGTTGCGGCCATATGCCATTTGTATCTGTCAGATACTTTTGCGCGTTCGCCTGATTTATGTACTGCAAAGCCAACAATAACAATAATAATAACAATATAAACAACAACAACAGCAACAACAACACATCACCGACAATTACCGTTGCCATTGCCTTATGTTTTTATTAACGGCAATTGTATAAGTAAATAAGTAAATAAGTAAATAAGTAAGTAAAATTCTTTAAATGCAATTTTATTATATATTTAATAATTAAAGTTATTTACATTTAAGAATCAAGAATTAATATCAAATATAATATATAAATATAAATAAATATAAATTTAAATATAAATTTATATATATAAATCAAAACTCAATTGCCTCTCAGCTATGAGAGCTTCCATTAGCCATAGCATTGCTGTCAATTGAATCGACCAGGTCCAGTAGTCCAGTCCAGACCACTCCAGCTCTCTATTTATGTATGTATATTTGTATGAACAGTAAGGTGCGGGAGAGAAGGAGAACGAGAGAGAGATGGAATGCCAATTAACATGATGGGTCGTACTTCAATTTGTGCAATTGACCGATTGGCCGGGCATTAAAAATAGTTTTTCAATATTTATTTTTGGTCAATGGGCAATTGGGTATGGATAGAATCGTTTGGGACGGCAAACGCTTTGATGTTTATTATTAGACTCAAAGCTAAATACTTGGACAGATTTACAAAGTTAAGTGGTTGTTTGTTGTGTTAATACTATAAACAGCAAAAAAAAAAACAAAAAAGATATAGAAAACAAAATATGAAAATAAAAAAACAATAAAATAGATAAATAAACAACAGCGAAATCGAAACAAAATAAAGAGTTAAGAGTAGGTTGCAAAATCAGGTAGATGCGGTGGAGGAGGTGAAACAATCGGAAGACAAGCTAAGCTTAATAATGGATACGTTGATTGATTGCCAGGTGCAAGTGAACTGTCAAGAAGTCAACATAGATAAATGAAGCAGCTGTATCTGGAGGGCAAACAAAATGTTTCCTTACCTATATAACACATTCATCCATTGACTGTGAGAACATAAACTGAAGAAAACCAAAAAAAAAGAAAAGAAAATCTTTTTAAAAAAATAAATAAAAAATAAACATAAATAAAAGTTCATTCAGTTATACAGTTTATCATAAGCATTCACAAAAAAAAAAAGAATGAAAAAAAATATGAAAATAAAAAATAACTTCAAAAAGAGTTGAGTTCATCAATCTCTTCGCTTATAACTTGCGTAAGATATATAAATTTTAGCTAACTTAGTAACTGATTTTAAATTATATACTTAAGTTAGCAGAAGCTATTATTAGATTTCATTTGTTTAGTGCTCTGATAACATAATTCATTCACTTATTTAATACCCACTGCAGCGCCCAATCAATGGGCAAAAGTTTGACCTTGGAGTCGTCATGCTCGTACCATGGACACACATGGACTTATCTTCAAGCATTGCCACAAATTTATTATATGAAATGGAAAGTAAGAAAAAAAAATATGCAAAACTTTTTTGTTTTTTTTTTTTTTTTTTTACAGCTGCACCTACAGCAGTGAGATAAGCGTATAAAAATAAAATAAACAAAGGCAAAAAAATAAGAAAATAAAAAAAATATATTTTTTATTAATTCATTAAGAAATTTACGCGTCATAAAAAATCAGAAATTGTATATAAAACAAGTATAAATATATATATATATATATATATATATAAAGTAGACAAGTAAAAGTTGAAATTGAAATTTTTAGTTTAAAAATATCAAACAAAATGTTGCTAAACATTTATATCAACAGTCGTAAATATGAAATATATTTACTTTTGTGTGTGAGTGTGTGTGTGTGTGTGTGTGCGTGTGTGTGTGTGTGTGCGTGTGCTTTGTGATAGCATCAATGAAAGCGTCATGTGAGCCTACTGACGTTTGCTCATGACTTCAACATGAAATTGTTCCCCTTGAAGTATTGCTCAATTTTTGCTCATCTGTTGCACGCCACGCGCTTAACTTAAGTGACAAAAATAGAAGAGCAAAAACATTGTGCAAAAATAGCTAAGAATTTCGAAATAAAACAAAAAGAAAATAATACCAATATATAGTAATAATTTGCTTGTAGTTTACTATATATAAATACATATATATATATAAATTTATTTATTTTTTTTTTGCACATACAAACGATTGCCTTATCGGCCTTATCATAATAATAGAACTGTTGGTATTCATTTTTGGCACTTCGAACGGAATTCTTTTCAATGTATGTGTGTGTGTGTGTTTGTGTGTGTTGACATTGAGGTCGATAATATTACTTATAAATCCCACATGTATGCACACTAAAAACACAATCACACTACAACTTTTCTATATATTTAGCCAATGAAATAAATCTAAAAAAAAGGGTAAAGTCACTGGACTGATAAACTATAATAATAAAACAAAAAACAAAAAAAAAACAAAACTGAAAACTAACGCTGACTCGGAAAGAATATTTGGAATAGGTTAAGAAACTATTACTATTATGAATTGAGCTTATTTGGCAATTGTATTTCAAAGTGTTATAATGAGAGTGATCTCATTGAGTATCTTCCTATTATTTCGAATATTGGCGAAAGCTGTTTATATTATTGATCATGCGCCCCGTATGCCGTTTGCCGTTTGCCGTGTGCCGTGTGCCGTGTGCCGCTTGTAGCTTGTAGCTTGTAGCTTGCAGCGTGCCGCGTGCCGCGTGCTTTGCGTTTAGGTTGTATATATCAATAGAAATATTTGTGATTGTTTCTGGGGTTTTCTATAGAGTGCGTGACTCGGACACGCATATAGATTTAAATAAGCTTACAACAATAATAGCAACAATAATAATAACAAGACGCGTAATGAATTTCAAAATATTACATTATTATTATATTGCCTCAACTGATAATCAGCTTTGATTTGCTGTCGCATTTATACTATTTCCTTTTATATATTTATTTTCATTTAATTTCTTTTATTTTTTTCTTAGCTAACAAATTGTTAAATTTCTAATTTAGTTTTGTCACCCTCTTTTAATTAGTTGTGTGCTAATAGATAGCCACAGCAACAACAACAACAACAACAAAAATAAATAAATAATAATTATTTCACAATGTAGACAAAAATGACTGCACAAAAAGTGTGTTTTTTTTTTTTGGTTTTATTCATTTTGACTTTTATCATTTTTATTTTGCTGCAAATATAGCCGAAATTTATTTTTCCTATTACGTGACGTTCTAGATTTGCATATGACGGGGGGGCTTGGCATAGCGGGCGGGGGCGCAGCGGCAGAGGCATTGACGCTGACGTAGCCATAGATGTGGGCGTGTACTACATATCCATCATCATCATAATAACAAAAAGAAAAAAAAAAGGAAAAAAAACCAGCAAACGATATTTGCACAACTTATTGTTAGCTTTCGCCTTAAGCTTTTGGTTGTTCATGACTCGTGGATGGAGTGCTAGAGTGGAGCACTGGCGGAATGGTGGAGTGGTGTAGTAGGGGAGTTCAGTAGAAAAAGGGGTAACAGGTGTAGCTGGGGAATGGTAGAGTGCGTTGGGTGGTGACTGTTGTTGTTGAGTGACTGCTGTTGATTCGTGTGTGAGAGGGGCACATGAAAAGCGATCAAGTGATCGCACGTGAATGCCATCAAATAGCTTATGGTTAACATTTGACTAGATTGCCAACTGGTTGAATTTATATATTTATATGTATATATTGATGTCGAATGCTATTCCATGGATTTCTCTAAATGTTACTAGTAGACTTTATATAACTATTTCAGCTACAAGTAGGATAAATCAAATGCGGCTTATCGGCATGACCCAAAGTCTAACTTATATGAGCCAATACTAGAATTATATATAGTAGAAAATATAAAATAGTTTGTGTTATTAATTATATATATATATATATACATATTTATTTACTTTACCAGAAATATATATACATATATTATATATATATATATTATACAGCACCGAAACAAAAACAATTCGATTCTAAAGCGATTACATGTTGTATACGCAATATTGCCTCAAAATAAGTTGAATATTGCAGAATATTAAATATTATCGTTAAGAGCCAGTAAATACTTATCAATAAATATATAATAAATGTGTCTAAAATTATACAATAGATAGAAGGTCACATAGCAAATGCCCTTTGACATTTTCAACTTCATATAAATGAACGAATGCAATTTGAGAGCATTTTACCTTGAACTTTGCCATTGATTTGCATATGGTTTCTAAGCTATCAAAATATAACCTAAAGGTCATACATAATTATTATGTTTTGATGTATATAAAACATATTTATAGAATCTAACAATAGTTTTATGGCATTGTAATGCTACACGCTGCAATGTATTATAAGGTATTTTGTTTGCTTTACATTATTTTGCATATATTAGTGTGTGTTATTGCTGCGCGTGTGTGTGACTGTGTGTGTGTGTGTGTGGAGAAGCATTTATTGCATTTTTGGGCGGGCAAACAAATAAACAAAATTGTTTTGTCCGAATTTTCAAATTTTTATGAGTTTTCCTGTGAAACGTGTGGCATTAAAATCGCGCATTGGGATTTTCAAAAAAAAAAAATGTGAATGCATTTTCTATTTGTGTACCAAAGCTATATATATATATATTTGGGCAAAAGAGAGAACAAAATAAAAGGAAAAGGAAAGAAAGAAAGAAAAAATATATTGTAATGCAATAAGTGAACTTGTTTCCTTTTGGGATCAATGCTGTGAAACGTATATATATATATATATATATATATATAGTAATCTATTTTTGTAGAAAAGATTTTCATATATTTATTTTGGCACATACACAAGAAATTCGATCGTTAAGTGTAAATAAGAAATAATTTGAAATAAATGTATTTTTAGTATTTCACTAATAGTTATAGTTTATAGCTAATATAGTTACATATGTGTTATATTTGTTGAGAACTAGCTTTAATATTTACTGCTTTAAACATCGTTTAAGGTTCAACACGTGCCACCCGCATCCATTCAACGTCATCTCCATGCGTACGACACGCATACGACTCGTGTAACATTTCAAGGCAATTCGTATTATCACTAATACGTCATGTTATACGCACACGAAATGTAGCAGGTCAATATATATATATATATAAATGTTTTAACTACTAATTGCCTAACCCAAAGATACCCATTATTTAAAGTTAACTTCTAATAAGTTAGACTTCATTGAGTGAATATTATTTATGCTTTAATATTGCTCTTCTTCTTAAGAGTCTTTAGAGGATTAGTAAACTATATACCCATTATGCATTGAGTACAGGGTATGAAGAAAAGAATCATGTACACATCAGCTGGTCCGTCTGTGTACTCATATCGGCTTTCATGTTGAACACTGATGATCTATATGAAAGGCACTTGAGAATGGAAATAGTCTTTTGGGCTCTGCTTCTGTTGGGGCATCCCCAATGCTGGATCACCCTGTTTATTTGATGTACTCAAAATGTAAATGTAAATATTTACATGTTTGCTAACAAATAGATGCACATGCCGTAAATGCACGCCCACATCAAATAACCAAATGCCATAATGCCATAATGCCATAATGCCATCCAAATGTACCGTCTGTCCATTCTGGGTAGTCTGCTCCATTTCTGACCGCACGCGCAGCCTTTGATCACCATATGCAAGTCGTCAAATGTGCCAACCTCCACCCACCCCCCGCTCACCATACCCCTAAGACAACAGAGCAATATGATCGGACCGATCTGCGATGATGTGCGATCCTCGATCTAAGCAAAATCTATGACGAGACGAGGCATAGACATGAATTGTCTGCTCCAATTTTAGCATTTCTGTACTTCTACTATAGCCAATGTATGGCTCGCTTTCACCAAACTAAACCAAGAAGAATAATACAAAATTCTAAACCATTCTCTTTCTACTGCAACTATCGCTATCTCTCTCTTTGTTTTTTGGGAACCGCGTGGGATCTTGTTTACGCGAATTCCATGTTATTCACGTTATGAATGCGGAGGCCGTCGCCCCGGCTAGCGGCTATTTCGCGTATCGTATTTTGCCAACGAAATGTAGGAGGGTTCGTTTAGCTGGATGGATTCTTATACAAAGAAACATAGTGCTACAAGAAGGAGTGATGAGAAGAGGGAGGGGAGGGCAAATAATAGAGGTTGTATAAGTGTAGCGCGTGTACAGGTTGCTGATTTATTTGCTGACATTTACAGATTGTCTGTCTGCTCTTGGCCAAAAAGAATGCTTCTTCACGAAACTGAACCAAATCAATTTATGTATATAATAATTTTTGTTTTTATGTTGTCTTTTTTTTGTTTTGTTTTTTGAATTATTTTGCAAATTTTGCATTATCTTTGAGTTGTGCAATCATATCATTACCTAAGAATTATACCTAAATGCAGTTGTTATTCTTTTAATCAATTTATTTATTAATAATTCGACACTACTTGTATAATAACAATTTGGCTATCAATAATATTAATAATTACCATTGGACTAATAATAATAATAATAATAATAATAATAATAATAATAATAATAAGAATAATATGAAAATTGTTGCTTCAACAGAATTTTAGTTTATGATTTGCTGATTTCTCAATAATTTTAATCGATATCAATTTACATATTAAATACCTTCAATCAAAACAAAAACAAAATAAAAGAAAATAAGATTTTAAATTGAAATTTTTTAAATTCCTTTCAAGCGATCCGTTTCTTTGTGACCTTTCGGCTTGAGTTATAATAAATGATAGTGCATTAAAGGTCTGCTTAAATTACATTAATTTTTCATTTTTACTAATCGTTTTTACATATATAAGAGCATAATGTATACAAAAGGATATGTACTGTAGTTGTTCAGTTGTAACTGAACTTTTGTCTCGATTGAAAATTTGTTTAAGTGCCACACATTGTGTATGTTGTTTGTTGCTTGTTGCTTCATGTTGTTTCATGTTGCTCATTGCGTATACTTGATTTTGATGTGGGTAATCACTTTGAATGGCTTTCTTCTTGCGTTTGCCTTTCCCTTTTATTTACATTTTTGTACTGTTGCTTTGGAACCTTCTTTTTATATATATATATCCTTGTATATAGTATTTTACATCCTGTATCTTGTTTCGTTTTTTTACTCAATTTTGTTATTTGTGTTTTATTTTTGTTGGTTTTTGTGCAAAATTTATGACAGTCATTTAAAGTGAAGTTGTTGTTGTTGTTGTAGCGTGTAAACAAATGCGTTAATAGTTTGCCATTTGTTTTGAACGCACTTGCTTTTGCTGTTATTCTCTTTTGTTGTTGTTGTTATTGTTGTTGTTGTATTTTGCAACTCGTTTGCGTTCCCTTTTTGACGTTCATTTATTGTTTAATTCAAAGTCGCGCTGCTGTTGTTCTCTCTGCTCATTTCGTTGGCCACGTGCCGCAAATAAAAATTCTATTGACCCCAAGCAAATATTGACAAAATTTGCACGATCCGTCTAAAGTCTAAAGAGAGGCTGTCAACTGGGCCTTTGGCCAACTGCCTTTTCATTGAAACTTCATTTCCTACCACTGGCTGCCCCTCCCCCTGCTCATGCCTTCGTCAAACATATTTGAGCTGGTTTTATTATTATTATTACTATTATTTATATTATTTTTTATTTAGTTTTCTATTCAACTAAAATCTCTTTGAGGAATATACGAACAAAAAAGTTGACTTTGTCCCCCATTGACTCAATGACGTCAGTAGATGTGGCCGTATGTGGCACAGTACGTACGTATACAAGAAAATATACAAAAAAAAAAAAAAAAAACAAAAAACATTTAAGTATTTGACAGAGAATCGACAAAAATAGTTTTTCGGCCTGATAAGTTTGGTATTTTATCTGTAAAATACAGGAAAATGTTTTATACTCATTCGAATGAAACAGATAACTGATAACCAGATGTTTGCCATTCATATACTCCAACTAATACTCACACTCACACACTAACTAATACTCATATTCATAGTCATACGTGTAATATTTGCTTCTGTTAAGAAGGCGTTTAATTTTCATATTGTACAGATGACACGTGCCAACTAAAGTTCATTGAAACTAACATATACTTCTATATAGATATACATATTCTATATATATATATAAATATATATAAAGTAAACTTAAGTTTGATATGGCAAATCTACTATAAATAAATTGATAGTTGTATTCATAATAATTTCAAATGTGAAAGTGATTGACATGCACTCAAAGGCAATTCGCAGCATTTCTACGAATAGTTGAATATTTGGGCATATCCTGGCACTTGGGTTATATAAATAATTGTGATATATGTACTTTACTTAAGATTAAATTTAGTTTCTTATATTTCTCTATATTTTTTCTCTCAATTTACCTTAATTCTTATCGTTATACATTGTCATATCTTAATGAACTTGAAGACTATCAAATCAGCTCCTTCCTCTATGAATATTTATTTTCTACCATTAAGCTTGTACTCATAACATTTCCTTTGTATATATATATATGTGTGTATGTATATATATATGAGTGTATATATGTATGAGTGTATTCATTCGTATAAGTGTGTCCCATATAGTCGTTAGTTATGTATGTTTGTTCTATATGTTTTTGTTTATACGCATATATTATTACGTCAGTGGAGAATTTTTGAGGAAATTTAATAATCATAAAAACAAAAGCGCAGGCACGCAAAGTGTAAGAGAATAAAAATGACAGTATATATAAGATAGAATGATAGAAATAAAGAATACAAAATATTTATATATACATGTGTATATGTATATAAGAAACATAAATGAAAGAAACAAAAGAAAGTAACATACAAACATAAATACAATGAAAGAAAAGAGAGAAAGAGTCAACGCGGCATGACAAATGTGCGATAGCGTTAAATAATTTTTATGATGCGTTCGCAATAAAAGTGGGCGACGGGGTATAGCCACCATATATGACCACACACACACACACACACACACACACACACACAAACACACATCATTAACATATTACTAACACGCGTACACAGGACAAAAAAGTTTCGTAAAATAAAACAAAATTCTTCTTACATTAACTTAAGGCAATAACAAAGTAAATTTTCTCTGAAAATGCAAAAGGAATGCGAAAGTTTTTTATATCCCTTTTCTTTTATTAATAACTTTTTTACATTATTTGTTTATTTGATTAATTTATTTTATTTTTTTATATATTTTTTATGCGACAAGTTTGACTAAACTTCATATTTTTAGTTGAAATAATTTAAAACAATTTTTTTTTATATAAATTTTTTTTTGTTTCACTTAAATCTAAAAAAATATTTTTTAATTTAAATTTATGAATTTAAAAGATGTTTATTTTATATATAAATATTTAAAATATTTTAGTAAATATTATAAAATTTTTAAAAATTAAATTAAACTTTTGCTTGCCAAAATTTTAATATTCAAATAATGCAGCAAATTTTCTAGTTGAACTTTTCGAATTTTGTTTAGAAATAGTTTCTTAGTAGTATTTTTGCTCAGTGTATACTATACAGCATCTTCTCTCATTACTCCTGCTCTCATTTGTTTGCGCTTCCTCAACATCACCACTAACTGCCTCTCGTCCATTGACTAATCAGCGGCACGTGTTTTTCTGCAACATTGTGACAATTTCCTCTACGCCTTTTCGCACTTCATATCGCTTTTCATGCCGTGTTTTGCTTTTGCCTTTGCTTTGACGTCGTTGCTGTTATTATTGTTAATGTTGATGTTGTTGTTGTTGCTGCTGTTGTTGTTGCTTTCTTACGTGTGCCTGCCAGTTTGTTATATTGTGTGGTTCTATATATTTTAAAGCAAAACATTCTATACCCTTCATATATATTTTAACTATCTGCAACTGTAATACAATTAAAGTCAATTCACAAAAGTCTCTTAGCATGTATGGTGTAGACTACACTTTAAGGGTATTTACAAGTCGTATATATATATATGATATTGTGGGGGCTCGTTTACCTGTTGTGTTTTTCATATTCTTTTCGGCTAGCTTTGCTATTGTGTTAAGTGCTTAATTTGTTTATCTACGTCTATAGGAGGGAATGCAACCGTTGCGGAAATACGTGCAGCTCGTGTTTACTAACAACAATATGTATATATATATATATATATATATATTTATATTTATATAGACATTACCTTAGCCCCGCAGTAATCAAGCCACCAACCCATCAAATCCATCCGCATCAAGCGATTTTGTTATTTGTTTGTTTATCACATTTTAATTCTGAGAATATTTTTCCATTTAAGTTTTCCAAATCCCTTCGGATAAAAAGCAACTATAAAACAAATTTGACAAATTGCTTCGTTAGATTATTATTTTGTTAATTTTGGCGTTGCGTTTGCAAACTGCCAATGCTCTTAGCCATATGGATCAACAAAAAAAAGAAACAATTATACACAAAAGTCTAAGTTCGCCATATGATACTGCTCAATTGTTGTCTGGAATGTGTGGCAATACTTGAAAATTGCATCCGGCAACGTTTACGTTGTGAGCGCCAATTGGTTGCTGTTTATTGTCACTTGCTGTTCGCGTTGAATATGGAAACTCTCAACATGACAATTTTTTTTTAAAGGTTCCTTAAAGAATTTTTACATATATATATATAGTTATATAATTGAGAAACCATAAAATGTTAGTTTTTTTCTTAAATTGTGTGCAAAAAAAAAAAGATTTAAGTTTATTTTTAGCTGCTTCGTTTTAGTAAGCGTAACTAAATTATAAGCTCAACTTATTAATAAATAAATTATAAATTTAGTATATATATAAGATTTGTACATTTCGTTTATATTTCACTTTAAATTGTAAATTAAACGTAACTTAACTTTTTGGCAAATCGTCAGCAGCAGCAACAATTGATTTGATTTTCATTTAATTGAATTAAATAATAAGTTTCTAATAAGACTTCTAGTTATTTAACTTTAAGTTTGTTTAAATAATTTTAATATATTTTTAAAATTTTATTTCGTTATATAATTCTGATTTTATTTCGATTTGCTCACTTAAACAACACATTGAGCGCAAAGCAAATTTAAATTAATTTCACTCAATTTCATTTGATGTTTAACTTTTTGACCTACTTTTTGTTTGTTTCCCATTTTTTAAAATATACTAGCTATATTATTTTTATATTTAATTATTGATGAAATTTGACTTTAATAACAATGGAAATTAGTTCTAGTTTTTTTTTTTTAATTCTTTATTATTTTTCTTTTTTTTTTAAATGAATTTCAACAAAAGCCAATGCCAGCTGCATTTGATATCAAATATGAAATGAGCAACATTAAAATTATTGACACGCTTTTCAAATTGATACTTGATGGAGTGAATGAATGATTGTGTGATTAAAACAATTGCCTATTTTATATACTTATTTAATTTCATTACTTTTTATGATATTTGTTATTTATTTTGAATATGTTTTAACTATATGCTATTCAATCATTGCCAATCTAATTGTACACTCAATTAAGTGAGTTAATTCCTTTGATTATATGCTTCTACTTAGACTTAATATTTGTTTTTATATTATCAGTTGTTGTAGTAGTATTAGTATTAGTACTGCTAGTAGTAATAATATTAGTGATTATTTTTGTTTTCTTTTTTTCACAGCTTAAACAGCTAAAATACAATTTAAATGATAGCTAAAAGTTAACGGCTTGTCACAAACTCCCACAAATAATACGTAAATTTGAATTTGAATTTTTGTTGCTGTTGTTAGTGTTTGGGCAAATTGTAAATTGATATGACTGTCATATGAACAATCGTAATCATTTCAAATAACAATAAAAGCAACAAGAACATTAACAGCAACAACAACGTCAGAGACAACAATGAACATTTGAGGGAGCAGCGGATTTAGCGTAATTGGCCCAATTTGGGGTACTGCAAATGGGATTGGGTGATGTGAATGAGTCTCTATATATATGTGTATATATGTATGCATAGTTTTGTATGTGAATTGTATGTGAATTGTATGTGAATGGTATGAGTATGTATGAATGCATTTGGACATGACACGGTAGCCGCATTCGCAATTGAAATCTCAAACTGATGGCAATGACACACTAAAGTGACAACAGCAACAAAAACGACAACAGCAACAGTAACAGTAACAGCAATAACATTAAAACCAACAACAACTAAATACAATAACAATGCAAAACAACATTAACAATAGAACCGCAATCGAATTGTATCGACACAGGCGCCATAAAAAGTGAAAAAAGAACCCAAAAAAACAAATTTTAAAACTGCTTTAATATGACGAATTTACTATACACTGTATCTAATATTAATTATAAATAAATTAATCAGCTTATATTTTATTATATATAAAGTTTAAGTCACTTAAAGTTAGTTTAAAGAACAATTTAATTGAAGTGCTAAAAGAGAGTTTTGTGATCAATTGATTGATCCTCTATGCACCTGCGATCTGGTACTCTACCATAAGGACTTCTATTCCTTTCTCACTTTAGTTGCCTTGCTCTCAGTTGGTCAAAGTTAAGAGCGTCAATAGTCAATGAAAGCAAGAGGCAGCAACTAATAAATGGCAATCGGTTGGTGTAGAGTATCATCAAGTAACTGAAATGAGTACCTATATGTACATGTACATGGGATCTATAGTTACCTAGAGCCCACACAAAAAAAAAGAAACACACTCACACACACATTTAGATTTAACACACACCCACCTATGTATGTGTATATAGTGAACGTACATAGGCATTGAATGCGCTACTAGTATGAGATAGCAATTACAGATACAAATAGAAATACAGATTGAGATACTCGGATACAGCGTACACATGCCACAATAGTTGGGGGCACATTTGCACTTTGCCCATAAATGGCAATGCCAATCGGCGACGCCAACGCCAAAAACGCTTACTACGAAGCTGAAACTTTCATTCATAAAATCGCAAAAGGAAGCAGCGACGTCAACAGAGTGACTATAATGGCGGCAGAGATACTGGCAGCAACTGAGACTGAGACAGCGACTGCGGCTGCGGCAGTGACTGCGACACATGCCCAAATTTGTGGCATCCGCTGTTGCTGTTGCTATTGCCGTTGCTGTTGCCGTTGCCGTTGCCGTTGCCGTTGCCGTTGCCGTTGCTGTCGTCGCCGATTCGTGAGCGGGCGATTAGACAGCGGCTGTGTCTGTGACTGTGACAGCGTATGTGAGTGTAGCAGCGACCTCATTCCAAGTTACACACATGCACACACATACACATATACACATCTATACAATGATACACACATAAATGCTAATTAATATTTGGGTTTTGTTTGTCGCCGCTGTCTGTTTGTGAATGAGACCAGACCGGCCCCGGGTCCATTCATCATCGCCACTGAGCATCGGTGGGGCAGCGGATCGCCATCCAACAAACCATTCAAAAAAAAGAGAGAGAGAGATAAATACAAAACACACACACACACACACACACACACACACACACACACACGCACGCACACACACAAAAAAAAAAACAAACAAAACGCTGACAGGTCCGGAACTGGGCGCTTTGGTGCGGTTTGCAGTGACAAGCGATGCTATACAATGAGATGCGATCAGCGCCACAAACTAAGCGGATTAGATCAAAAGCAAAGGTCATCATTCCATTGAGCCCTCCAGTTAACCAGGTGGCCCATAGGTTCATGCCATGATATATGTATACACATTTCTATACTATGCATAATGAATAAATTATTAACTCATGTGTATATGTATGAATTGTATATGAGTTATCTATCTATGAGTCTATATATTATATATAGTAGACAGTTTCGGTTAATGCGTATAAAACAGCTTAAAATGCTATATAATATTTTTGTACAGTGTATAAATATAAAGCTTAAAGCAATTCTGCAAAATTCTTGTCATACCAATACAATCGATAATACTAACAAATTTTTGTTGCTTTCGGCCAATGATCTTACCAACCATTTAGTTATACGCTACTCTCGCTCTTCGCTCATTAATAGACTCTAGACATATCATTTACTATATATATGTATGTATATAAATGTATATATATATATATATAAACATATATGTATGCTTAGCAGTAAATAAGAGTTGTAAATGGCTTTCAGAAGCTGGCTCTTGGCTTAAATGAATGGCTATTTGGTATGCTGAATGGCTTTTAGAGACACGTGCAATGAAATTACCTGGTAAAAGTGGTTCATTGTATAACTCCTCTATGATTTTGGTAAAAGCTATTTATATGACGACATGTTTTATAGCTAAAGCAACAACAACAACAACAACAACTACAGCAACAATTTTTTATTTTTTGTAAATTTATTAACCAACTAAATAATGATCTATGTTAACTTAATTGGATTTGTAAAATAATCCAAATTAGGTAATTAAAGCTGGTAAACATCTTATTTAAATTAACATAATCCAGCAAGAAGAATTCTTGCCCTACACTAATATAATCTGTTCAGATTCTCTCTTAAAGTATGAGTAAATCGAAAAGAACAAGTGGATACTCCAGATAAGAGATAATAACAAGTGGTGGCTACTTCTATTTTATAACTTGTCAGATTGAAATATTTATAAGGATATATCGAGAGTTTTTATGGAATTACGATTCACATATATAGTTGGAATTTGTCTAGGGTTAAAGCTGTAAAATGAATCCCTGTAGATTATCGGCTGACATTATTTGCCTTGCATTTTTCGAATTTCATTTGTTTTATTCTTGGCAGTAGACGGCAGTGGCAAGTATTGTCCATATGCATCTTATTAACGATACATGTACACACCCACACCCACACCCACACACACACACATGCACACCCACATCAAAATTTTTAGGTCGCAAATTCCAAGGCAACACTTTCAGCTTTGCAGCTTGAACCGAGTGTTTGATGGAGGTTCTCCAACGACTAAAACTCTCTTCCAAAACGAAAGAAGCAAAAAAAAAATTGAAAGAAAAAATATGTAAAAAAAAGAAAATACAAAAAAAAAACTGACAAGAAATTCTTGAAATATTTTTGCATCAGCACATAACAAAAGAAAATTTAATATAAAAATGTTGTAACGCGTTTGCGTGCGTTGGGTATGAGTATCTATAGGAAAATATAGGAAAAATATGTGTAAATATGTGCTAGGCTTTGTGGGTCTCTTGTTTGTTTGTCTACGGACTAAAGGCAACAACACGAGTAACACAAACAACAAGAGCAACAACAGCAACATCAGCAGCAACAACCGCAACAACAACATATGCAACAAAACAAACAGAAAATAACAAAATAAACAGAAGAAAACTTGTTGCTGCCGGTGGTTGGCGGTTTCTGTTGTCGTCGTCTGCGGAGCAGAGCATAACCGGCGCAAAGCAGAACGCGCCGGAAAATCCACTCTCAACTTAACTTAACCAAACTGAACTCTGGCTAGTCAACAGTTGCAGTTGCTGTTGCAGTTGCAATTGCAATCTGGCAAGGAGGAGCCATTGAGGAGAAGCTGCTGTTGCAACACATTCATCTGCTAGAAGCAGGCTTCTAGTACCAGTACCATTGCTGTTGCTTAGTCTGCTCTTCCACCACCTTCACCACCAACACCACCAACACCATCACCTCCAACACCGCCATCTCCTTTTGGCAACTTGTTTGCATTGGCCTGCGATGCGGTGATAGCGGCTATACTGGCGATATGAATTGCAGCTCATTTTATTTTGTGGTTCAGTTTGCTTTGCTTTGTGTTGCTTTAGTTTAGTTTGGTCTGTCGGTGTGCCTGCGGAACCGGTCTGCGTCCGTGTCCGCATCCACATTCACATCCAAGTCCATTTCCATGTCTGTACGTCCGCCAGCGACATTTGTATGCCATTCACATTCCACTGCCGCTGACTCATGAGTACCGGCGTCAGCGTCGCCGTTGGCATCAGCGTCAGCATTGGCGTCGGTGGCAGCCACTGTCTGACTCTGACTCTGCCTCTGCTTCTGACTCTGCTTCTGCCTATGACTCTGACTCTGTGACTCTCCGTCTCTCTGCAATGCATTCTCATTGACGTCCGCCGGCCATATGAATATCCGCCACTCAAGCAGGCGGAGTCCGCTGTCCGCCTACCCAGCACCACACTAGCAATTGCTGCACAGTGTCCCCAAATATGCACAAAAAAAATGTATTATATACTTTGAGCTTAATTCACAATTTTGAAAAAAAAAAAAAAAAAAATTATTAAATATTTCATTTTATTTTTTGCTTTTGTAATTTTATTTACAATATTTTATAACATTTAAAATTTTTTTTTTAAAATTTCTTTTATTTTTGTAGTCTTTATCAGTTTCATATTAAATTTTAAAAATTATTTATATCAATTTAAATTAATTTTATAATATATTTTTTTCTAATTTATGAAAATATATCCTAAAATAATATATTAAAATTGCTCTTTTATTATATATACAGTATACACCGCTTATATGCAAAAACTATAATGCAGACAATTTTTTGCATATATTCGATACTTCCTTTTAAGCAATTATGTGCACGTACGTTATAGGTAATTAATTATTATAAAATAAATCACAACCTAAGAAGCTTAGCTAACATATACTTATATTTTATGCTATCTCTTGGATACACATTGTTATTTAAGTCGTTTAAAACTTTAATTTTTAAAATGCTTAATGCATTCTGTGACATTCTGTGGCTCTTCTATGATATTAACAAAATCATATGGAAGCTTATCGAAAGTGAACCGCTTGGAACAATTTGCTTAGAACCGATTAAGTTAATATGAACTGATTCCAAATGAACGATTTTTTATTTGTATATAAACAATATTTTCTTATAAGCACATTTTATCTTTTAAGGCTAAATTTAGTTCTAAATAGTTTTATGATGTTTAAAAATAACGAAATTTTGCATTTAAGCAATATTTTCATACAAGCGGTGCGTCATATAACCGATATATATTGTATATATACATATACCATTTGTGCATTACTCTTAAAATTGGTATATAAGTACTTAAAGCACTAGGAATTGAACTTTATATATATATATATATATTGTATATATGAATGCTATATGTGTTCCTTGAAGTTAAATTTTATTAATATTTTTCATACTGTGATTATATATTCTTTAACCAATGTGCGACGTTGGCTTGTTCGTTGTTCATTCGTTGCATTTTATTTGTTCCGTTTTCCGTGCCGCTGTTGCAGTTGCTGCTTATGTTGCTGTTGTTATTGCTGTTGCTGTTGTTGTTGCTGTTGCTGTTGCTGTTGCTGTTGCTGTTGCTGTTGATGTCAATGCTGTTGCCGTGGATGTTGTTTTTCTGCACTCAACCGGATGTTGTGGGAATTTTTGCATTCAACCGAGTTGCCAATGTAGAGTTGCTGCTGCTGCTGCTGCTGCTGCTGTTTGCATTATTAACTGTCATACGCGTTCGCTTAAATGCTTATTTTGTAATAATAAAATGTCATGTGTGACAGCAGCGAGCGCCGCCCCCAGACGCAGAGAAACTCACACACGCACACACACACACACACACACAGAACATACATGTTGATAGGGAAAGCGAGGGATAGACAAAGAGGGTAGAAGATGGTGACAGAGAGGGATGAACAACTAACTTAGTTAACAGCATTGTTGCTGTTTCTGTTGTTGCTGGCATTTCCTTTCCACAATGTTGTTGTTGTTGTCGTCGTTGTCGGCGCAAAATTTAATGACAGGCGTACGCCTTTTTTTTCGCACATGCCACAATTTCTATATATGCAGTTGTACCCCTTTTGTGTAGCAGTTACAGTTGTTGTTGTAACCGCTTATTGTTGCTGTTGTTGTTGTATTAGCTGTTGTTGTTTGCATAGCATGTGCAATAAGTAAAAAGTTGTACGCTATGCGTGCTCAAAGTCAATTTTGCAAGATATTTTCCTGCCAAAAACCTCGAAAATAAAAACCAAAAAAACCAAAACAACAACAACACCAACTCCAACAACAATAACATCAACAAACCACATTTTAAACGCTACGTATACTTAATATTTTTTCATTTTTTTTGGGATTTCTACTTTTTTTTTTTTAACTCACCCCCTGTTTACCCCTTTAGCCCGCTTTGTTTCATTTGCTCTCTTTCGCGCGTATCCCTCAATGAAGTGTGTGTATTGTGGGTGCTTCGGGTGTTCCGGGTAAATTTGGGTGTATTTTGGGTGCATAGTAAGGTAAGGGTAAGGGACGACAGGACTGTATCCTTGTGCCGGACGGGTTCTGTTTGTTTTCGTTACGCTCGCTTGCCTGCCACAAAGTGGTTCCCATTTTCATTTTTAGTTGCATTTTCCTTATTTTGTAAAATATAATTTGTTGGAAATAACACAAAAAAAAAAAGAACAACACAAAAATGAAAATAAAACAAGGCGTAAAAAAAACATACACAAAAATGAGAATATAAGAATAAAATTATGAACTTTCTTCTCATTTTTTTGTTATTTATTTATTTTCATTTTTTTTTAGCTTCTGGTACCAAGGGACCTATTTTGAAGCAGCTATGGAATTATTTAAATTAACAGCTCGTACAGGGCGAGGGTGGCAAAATGGTCGAGTGAACTCGATACTTGTGGTGTGGGGAGGGGGGGGGGGGGGTAGGAGGGCGGAGGATCACCCTTAAACGTGACTCAGTTAAGGTGCAAACGTTATTAAAGATATAAAATATTAAATTTTTGAAATTTAATATACATATGCCAAATATTATACATTAAGTATATATATATATATATATATGTATATATATATGTATATAATTCAAATTAATTCTTTGTTTATATATTAAAAACAATTTAGGCAAATTGATTGATCGAAATGTGTAGCTTAAAATTAATACCATATAAATATAAAAGTATAAAAACAAAATTAGGTTATAAATAAGCAAAAATGTAAATAAAAATTTATATCAAAGTATTATATAGTACTTAAGCTAATCATATGCTGAACATTGACTGGGCTTTCTGTGACCTTGAGGTATGCCCAAAATATATATGATAATTAGCCAAATTATAATGATTCATTGTATATAAATTTTCTACAAGATTTATATGAAATTTATCATCTGCTTTTAATCATTTGACATATCAAAGTAATATCATAATCAAAAGACAGTTGAGTCATCATACTATAATACTTCAAACGAATAACTATTTGCTATACCTACCCCTATCAGGCACACACACACACACACACACACATACACACACACCTTGAACGTAATTAATACATATTTAGGTGAAGCCCACAAATAAATAAATAATAGAAATAGAATAAAGAGAATAAAAACAAAACAACTTAAACGATAACAACAAAAACATCATCAATTTATAGTAGGAAACTATCTTGTTGAATGCTATGCAATTAGTGATATCATAGCTCCATAATTTTCACATTACTGCCATTGAACGCAATGTCAAGTTCCGCTTTCAGTTTTTGTCTATATCTATCTCTCTCTCTCTCTCTCTGTGTTTGTGTGTGTGTGTGTTCTTGCTTGAACTTTGCCACAAGAAAATACCAGAAAGAAGCAAAGAAAATAACAATAAGTGTAAGTAAGTAAATGTATTGACTTCTAAATATCCTATAATTAGTTAGAAGTTTTTATTTGATATAAAGTATTCTTTCATGGTTGTTTGAGCTGCGTTTTGTATACGGTCATACCCTGTTGACATTTATGCCTAATTGTAGGGTATATAGAGCACAATGCTCGCTGCCAAAGTTCTTGGTTGGCAGCGATAAAATGCCACAATTATAATTCATGGAGCTAATAATTTCTGAAAACAAGCCATAAGACAACATAAGGCTGGGCGAGTTCTAGATATCAACGCTGCTGCACTGATAAGCTCTGAATCGAGACGGGGACAACACCAACAACAACACCAACAACAACACCAATAACAGCAGCAGCAGCAACAACAACAAGAGCAATTCAGTTGGGCATTGCATAAGGGTGAGCATATGAACGGATGGGTCTCTGTATATAGAAGACCTTATAGAGAGAGAGAGGGTTGTCGCTGTTTCGACATTTGCGAAAAATAAAAATAAAACTGCAAAAAAAAAAAAAGAAAAATAAATAATTCCCTTCCAACGCAAATGATTTGGTCACGCGAATTATTTATTATGCGACCTGTGCCGCCATCTCGTGACGACGACGACAACGACAACAACAACAGCAACAGCAACAGCAACGGCAACAGCAACAGCAACGTAGCCAACGACGCTGACGACGACGACGGCGGATGCGGCCAAGTGTATAGATACAGCGTAGACAGAGAAACACCCACACCCATGCCCACACCCACACTTATACACATTTCCAATACCCATACTTATACATATACAAATACCCATAGCCTTTGCCTTACCCATGCCCATGCCCATACCCATACTCATACCCATAACCACTTCCCAGTCGCAGTTGGTGTTGTCCGCTTGTAACCCACCCTCCTCCCATCCATTTGCTGCGTCATTCTCAGCGTGCTGTTGTTGTTGTTGTTGTTGTTGCTATTGTTGCTGTTGTCGTTTTCATTCATATGATACGCGGCGCGTACTACAATTGCTACAACTGGCGCAGCGTACTATGAGATACAAGTACTATGGGATACAAATGCGAGCGTCGAGCTACTCTTCACTATTGTATATGCTTGTGTGTATGAATGTGTGTGTGTGTGTGTGTGTGTGTGTGCTCTGTGCATTCATTATCTATGAGGAGTGGAAATATAGAGTGGGGCTAGAGGATGAGGCTCAGGGGGGTGCGAAACATTGTACCCTCCCACATTTTCTTAATGAATGAATTGAAGATAATTAATTCGCTGCTGCTGATGCCGCTGCCGACTGCATTTTGTGATAGCTGTGTATCAGAAATGAGGTGGTCGCAATGTATTTTTTTTCCTTTTTCTTTTTTTGTTGATTAATAAGATACATACATATAGAGTATGGCAAGGGGTGTTGCCAGCAAAGGGGCACAATCGTGTGCAGTTGGCGTGACCATTGTAAGGCGTTAGGCTGAAGGAGAAGTAAGGAGAAATTATTTAAGTCGCTTTGGTCATGCAATCATCGCCTTTTGACTTCTTACCCCTTACCCCTTACCTCTTACCCAATGTACCAAACAATCATTTCATACCCGTATATACATAATGCAAGTTACCAGTTACTACTTGCTACTTGCCTTTCGCTTTTCATGCAACAAAAAAATTTGCTTAAAATATTTCACATAAATTCCACATTTTATGAGTCGCTCGTGTTGCCAATTAAAAAAGCCAAACAAATTCCACATTGATCACATGCTCAATTACTCAACAATTTAAATACTCAAATGCTCAACTATTTATTCTAGATGATTATAATACTCATAATACTACTATCGTTTCGCTCTCTAATATCTTTTAAGTATATAATACAGTATCTACGATATTCTGTGTCTCTGTATCTGTCTCTGTCTCTGTCTCTATCTCTGTCACTAGCTTCAGCTCTAGGTCTGGCAAAGGCTAATAGTCGTCGCCGTTTGTCTTCTGGTTCGCATGATTCACTCGACTCGGCAATTAATCTTTTTGTCTATTAAAATGTTATTACTTAAAGTCTTTGGGGCTATATTTGTATATAGAGTACTTTTGCCTGTACACTGAATGACTCTGTTATGCTTTATACTATATTTGCCATAATATAATTTCTGGTGTCCAATTGTTCTTATCGTTTAACTTTGGATTCCAAAATACATTTTTAAACACTTTCTGGCACGTGTTTCTTTACTAATAATAACAAACACTATTGATAAGTGTACCCTTTGCTCTCAGTTATTTAACAAATTGTACCCATATTTTTTTTCTTTCTTCTTTAAATTAAATTTTATTTTAAATTCCCATACTTAGACCACAACATTTTATCACAAGCAAGTAATGAGAATAAAATTTTTATTTATAAAATTAACTGAATTTTAACTTAAGATTGAATTGAAAAATATTTTTTTAATATTTAGTACATTTTTTTTATCTATTTACCTTTTATTTAAGCTAGTTTTATATATATATATATATATATATATATATATATAATGTAATCTAGTGTCAATCATGTAAAATTCAATATAATAAATAATAATTATTTTTTTTTTTAGTATATATAGTATATTATTATTTGATTTTTATTTCTATATTAATTTATTATTATCAATAAATATAATTATTATTATTATTTATTTTGACAATTTACGTATTCACTAAGCTAATATAATTCAGTATATTACAATCTAGAATCAATCATACAACATTTAATTGGTAAGTCTGTCATTGCCAGTATTCTATTATTTATTTTATGATTGAAAAGAAAACTTAAATTATTAAATAATAAGTCTTAGTAAAGTAAACTATTTTATTATTTAATATATTTAAGTTTTTATTCAAATTATGTTGATAGAAATTTTTATTTACTAAAATTTCTTTATATATTTTTATATAATATATTCCTTATACAATTATTTTTATTTCTTTATTTTATTATTTTAAATAATAATAACAATAGTTAATATTAAATAATAATGGTTAATACAATAACTAATTTAATCAACTTAATTCTATATACTAAATTAACTAAATAAAATTCTTTTAATTCAAATAAAACTGAACTCCTATATAAAATATATTTTATATTAATATATCTTACATAATTTTATATTATTATATTATATATTTTATATTATTATTATTATTTTATTTTATTTTTATTACTTATTTATTATTAAATTTGTTAACTTATTATCTATTGTATAACAATAATTAATCTTGATAAAATAAATACATTAATATATTTTGTTGCTATTTAAATTATGTCTCCATATACTAAAGCAACTAAATACATGTTTCTTATATCGACAAAAATTATATTTTTATATAAGATATATTGTTCTTAATATATTTCGATTTTAATTTTTATTTTTATTTTATAATTATTATTTATTATTTATTATTTATTATTTATTATTTATTATTTATTATTTATTATTTATTATTTATTATTTATTATTTATTATTTATTATTTATTATTTATTATTTATTATTTATTATTTATTATTTATTATTTATTATTTATTATTTATTATTTATTATTTATTATTTATTATTTATTATTTATTATTTATTATTTATTATTTATTATTTATTATTTATTATTTATTATTTATTATTTATTATTTATTATTTATTATTTATTATTTATTATTTATTATTTATTATTTATTATTTATTATTTATTATTTATTATTTATTATTTATTATTTATTATTTATTATTTATTATTTATTATTTATTATTTATTATTTATTATTTATTATTTATTATTTATTATTTATTATGTATTATTTATTATTTATTATTTATTATTTATTATTTATTATTTATTATTTATTATTTATTATTTATTATTTATTATTTATTATTTATTATTTATTATTTATTATTTATTATTTATTATTTATTATTTATTATTTATTATTTATTATTTATTATTTATTATTTATTATTTATTATTTATTATTTATTATTTATTATTTATTATTTATTATTTATTATTTATTATTTATTATTTATTATTTATTATTTATTATTTATTATTTATTATTTATTATTTATTATTTATTATTTATTATTTATTATTTATTATTTATTATTTATTATTTATTATTTATTATTTATTATTTATTATTTATTATTTATTATTTATTATTTCTTTTTAATTTTTTTTATTTATTATTTATTATTTATTTTATTTTTATTTCTTTTTTATTTTTTTTATTATATGAATTTGTTATAATTGTATTAATTTATAATAAGTTTATTATATTATTATTATTTTTATTTATTTTTGTACAATTTTGTTTTGATAAATGGTAATTTTTCTTAAAAAAAAACAATACTTTAAGTGTAAAATAATTTTATAGAACTTCTGTGGTAGGAAGTCCATTGGAATGTATAAAATGCTCGATTTATCAGTATATGTATTTAAGTAAAATTTTATTGCATAGTTTCATTCTTAGAAACTGACGCCAGTTGCAATGAACTCTGGAGGGTAATAAATAAGAAATATTTCTAGAGAAATTTTAAGCTTTGAACTGTGTGGATGAAGTCATCCAGTCCATATTAATTGCAACAATGTTGTATATAAAGCATGCAGCTCAGCGCTGATGCTGATGTTGACGATGATGAATTAACTTCTACGGGTGATGAATTAAAATTAAAATTAGAAATAGTAAAATGAACTTGAGATTTGATTTTGTTTTGCATACTAAATAATGCCTGTAATGACGTCAATTACGTCATGGAAAGCCCGGTAAACATCATCATCATCGATACAAAAATAGTTTCTGATAAATGTGGCAATATTGCACTCCGTTTACAATGCACTCAGTGTGCGCTACAAAGGAAACTCACAATGTGAAACGGATTCAAGGTTCATTGAAACTCTATTATATGTGGCAAGTGGTTGACAAATCAAATGACGAACTGAGCCACTGTAAATTTAGTGAAGCCTGCATAAAGCTATTAATATGTGTATGAGTTCGTGATAAGTTCTAAACATTCTCAGAATTTGCTGCAATATGATACATTTATATATATTTATATATGTATATGGGATGGAGGTTATAACCCCATTACGTCAATTCCTTGCTATAAAATCTGCATAGTTTAAGCAGTTAATGGGCTAACCAATTTTTGTGTGGGTGAGTGGGTGTATAAATATGTGTGGAAAAGGGGCGTTACTGCTTTATAGTGTGGAGGAGGCGGGAGGAGGTTGGACATGTCGGTGACGCCAATTGGAGTCCGGTCGCGATGTCTCCGTTTGTTTGTCGCAAATTCACAAATTGTTCTTTCATTCTTTGTCATTAAATGGTGACTGAGAGACCCAGAGAATGACCGCATCTGTCCAGCTTGGAATTTATGGGTGTCTCACAAATTCTATCCCACTCACACTATCCGTATCTATCTCTATCTAACACATACTGACGCCTTTCATGCCTCAGTCAGCCGATTCCGAGATGTGAGTTCTGCTTGCGTTTTATTTCTCCGTCGTTTTTATCTGCGCAAATATTTACGCTGAACTCTCGTGTCAATTGATGTCACATTCCCGTTCAGATGCTGCCTCTTTGCTCTTCACATATCCCTCAATATCAACTCTATACAAAACAAATAAATGTGTATGTGTGTGGGTGTGAAATTGTAAAGAAAAGTGTAGAATTTGTGTGCCAACTGACCCGACACTAAATCAGCTGATAATTTGCAGGCGGCCTAACACACGAGTCAAACCTAAAGATGTTGATAGACGTGGAGCTGGTGCTGGAGCTATAGCTGAAGCTAGAGCTGGAACTGGAGCTGGAGGTAAAGAGAGAGACAAAGACGTAGGTTGACATGGAGTCATCGTCAACGTCATCGTCATTGTAGGCATCAGTATCAGCATCAACATCAGCGTCAGCATTAACATCGGCATCAGCATCAGCAGCAAAAGCAGCAGCACTTGCTTCTGTGTGGGCGCCGCCGATTTGTGCTGAATGCTAAGTGAGGAAAGATTCAGAGAGACTAAGGATGACTTTACAGTTATGTGTCTTTGGGTAGGGTCCGTGCTTGTGTCTAGAACTCAGATTGTGTCTGTGTCATGTTTGAACTTGGCATCAAATTGTCTAAAACATATTCTGGCCTTATATATGTATATATATATATATATATATATATATAGCCAATGGCATTACCAAGATTCCATCTATTAAGTGAACACGTATTAACCCAAACAAAAGTGCACCACATGGAAGAGTAAAAGTAAAACTTTTTTGGTGTATAAAATAGAAATAGAAAACTGAAATTGACTTAAAGCAAATGTCTCAGATAGAAAAAAAACAAAAAATTATGATCAAAAGACTTTCAATTCATTACTAATAAAATATATATCAGAAACACAATTCAAACTTACGAATACTTTTGGGAATTCAACAAACAACTCAAATCTCTGATTGTTTTCACTCTTACTTGTCAGATAAGCTCTGCTATTACTATCTTAAAAGTAGACAAATGATTACTTAAGATAAATTTTGTCATTTAATATGAATTTTCATAAATTTTCTACAAAATTCTTGCATATAATCAGTTCCACAAAAAGTAATTATTTATCTATGTTTTGTTTTTTTTTGGTTCAATCGCCTTGCTTTATGCAAAAGATATGGAAATACTGAGAAATTTGTGACGCTATTTACACTCTTAAAGTTATAGTACTTAAATTTTATTCAATAGTAAGAGTACTTAAATTAAATATAATATTTATGTTTTATCAGTTTTTATTTCTATTAAATAAATTTTGTAAAATTAATTTTAGTTCGCAAAGTTTTCAAAAGTTTATTTTAAATATTAAAATGATGTAAATGATTTAATTAGTCATAAACTTAACAAAGTACCGAAAAATAAAAAAAAAAATATATTATAAAAGTTATATCCTACAAACCAGTTTTAACATAGTTTAATAAACATTTCAAACTAAAATTAAATTTTAAGCTAATTGCTACACAATCCTCAGTCTAGCAAGTACTCCTAGTTGACCAGCATTTTTGAGTTGAGTTGGGCCAAAGTGTTGATGGACGCAGACGTAGATACCGACAGAGTTGGAGATGAGGATGGGAATGGTATAGCAACCACAAGGGGCATAACATTGAAAAACCCATTATGGTAAAGTCCATTAAAACAATTATTAGTTAAATTAACTGTTAATTTCAATAACCGGCCAAAAAAGCCAGAGCTCAACCGTATAACCGTATAACCATATAGCCGTATAACCGAACAACCGACTAACCGAACAAACGATGGGTTCTACATGCTAATTCTTTTAAAAGGGTGTGCGGGTCCTGTTTATCCCCGTACAAAGGCTTAGGGAAAAGGTTTTTGGTATGGGTAAAAGCGAAACCTCTCGACTGGATAAATGAATGTAAGCATGTATGAGTATGCGGGCCGAAAGCCAAACGCATTATTAATGCGATTATTGTACACTGCCAAAATGAATTTCTATTCAACGAGCCGTCACTAAAAATATGCCATAAGAGATGGGCAGGACAGGAGAAACAGGGTAGATCAGAACAGTGGAAAGCCGCTCATATTCATATCCCGCATCATAGATGATGACTGTGGCTGCAATTGTACCAAGAGGCGTGCCTATTATCATTACCTATTTTGACTTACAATTTTCATCATAATCATTATCATCATCATCAAAATCAACATCAACATCAACATCAACATCAACATCAACATCATCGTTGGCGTTGTCGTTGGCGTTGTAAATGCCGTTGTCATGAACATGAACATGAACATAAGGCTATAGTCGTTGTAGGAATGGCCACCGGAATCGATGTATAAAGTATTTGGTGTTTCCGAAGCAAATTGCAGTGGAATACAAATTGACAGAGTTGTCGCGGCGTCTGTTGGTTAACGCAGCGGGCATTCTGGCCGTATATATATTTATACATATTGGTATATTGGTTTGTCTGGGTTTTTTTTGGGGGAGGTTTGGGCTGGGTAAGTTGGGGTTAAGGCATTATAAGGGTTTTTTTTTTTGTTGTATTTGCCATGAGGTCTGGTTTGGTCTGGTGCTAGTGAAATTTCGGATGACTGTGTGTTGAAAATTCGAAAATTACGTGACTGCATTCGCAAAGAAAGGCGCAAGAATTGTTGGAATGTAGAAATTGGGCTGCGACTGAGCTGAATTTTAAATGACAAACGATCCGAAGTGTGGAGAGGGCAAACGGTATATATTAATGTTGGTAAAGGGGCTCTGTGTATGAAAAATTAAAAGGGTAAGGGGTAAGGGGTAAGTGGTAAGTGGTAAGGGGTTAGGCGTATGTAGCTGAAGAAAAGCGTGCGAGCCGCTCTAATTCCGTCGGACTACCCAAATGGCGCTGGCACGCAGGCCTTGACCGGTACGGCCTATGTCAGGGTCTGGCTTTGGGTGTGGGTTTGTGTTTGGGTCTGAGGGGTAAACTTCTTTGTATGTGTGTTTGTGTGTGTGTGTGTGTGTGTGTGTGTCCTGCGTGTTGTATTAGTGGGCTGAGGTTAAAGGGTGAGAACAAGAGTAGTATAATGCCGGAAGCCTCAAGCAGTCCGGCAAACACACGAAAATAAATCAACAAAAACATTTGGGCAATAATGTTGTTAATTTTTTAAGCTGATAAGGTCAAAGGGTGACAATAGCACAATACACTGAACCAAATACAAAAATAAACTGCGAACTTATAAAATTTAGATACATTTTTTATTAAGCTTTCCTTTTTACTTTTTCTTGCAGTGTAACTCGTAAACTATCATAGAACTTCTTCTTTTGATGAGCTGCGACTTGGGGACACTTTATGTTCATCGTATCATCATTCGTATTCGTTCTCTTGTTTTATTTTCTAATGCTTTGTAATGGTCATCATTTGCGTACAAATTGTTGACACTTTCGTGGACAGTTGGGAATCAAATGTTCTCGTGCGTGCATTCAATATGGGCTACGGCTTGAGTATTGAATGTGGTAAGAGCTAGAGCTACAACTAAAAGTATTTCTATTTTGCATGACCTACGGGTTATGTACGGGAGTGTGTTTGTAGTAACCTTTGTTTATTGGTATATTGGTATGTTTGTATTTGTGAAGGCAACGCGCACAGGGTAAACAAACTGTACAACCGTCTAACCATCTAAGCGACCAACTGGCCAAGTAGCAAAGCGACCAAGTGGCCAACTGGCAGGCTTTGGCCTAATGGAGTTGTAATGAGTGTGAAAATTAATGTCGTCACATTACTCACGCACCCAATACGATACCCGTTTGTAGTTAGGGTATGAGGTTTGGGTTAAACTAACAGGCAGTAGCATGGGGTGTGCTTCCGGTAGTGTAAGATTTCTGTGACCTGTACTAATATTTGCTATGGGTTTCAACAGAATTACACGTAATCAATTGAAAGCCTCTCCGCTTAGAACTTAAAAAAGAGTGCCTTATATATATATATATATATATATATACATTTCTATGTATTATATATCCCTCCAGTCAGTTGTGAACAGATCTGTGCAGATCTGCGTCACTTTCAGTTTAGCCCAAAACAACTTTGATTTATGCTTACGCTAAATTTGCTGAAACCTTTTGAAGAATCTGCTAGCTGAGCGACAGACTTAAGATACGAGTACTGGTATATACATAAATATTTGTATATATATATATATATATATATATATATATATATTTATTTCGGAGGAGCTGTAAATCAAATGCCTGGCAGACAGTAGTAGATGCAGATAGAAGATACAGATACGGCTGAGTCTTTTGCTCGCTGAGTGGCTGAAACCCTAAAAATGTTGAATTGTTAAATTGTTGAATCGCTTAGGAGGAGCGTTAACCTGCAGCACGTAAATTTATATACGGGTATATTCATAGTACGAGTATCTGTATCTTTAAGATACATAGAGTTAGTGTTGAAGCTATTTGAGCTGTGATTGTTGACAATTTTAGCTAACAACAACAACAATCAGCAACAACAATTAACAATAACAACAACAATAACAATCGTTCATTATGTGGCTATTAATAAAAACCGATTTTTAAATATTTATAAATAAAAATTTTAACGAATCGGCTGATTCATAAAAATTTCTGCGAATTTTCAAAGCGATTGTTTTGCTTTTTTCTTTTCTTGCTTTTCTACATTAAAAATGCTTATCAAGCGTGATGTAAAAGTAAATATACATTAAAAGAACTTATATATACGTATATATCGTCATAACTTTTGCATAATGTAAGCAAATGTTTGCTATATATATATAACAGTTTACAGGGTATATTTACTAGTCGTATTTGCTGCAGTTATGCACTTTTTAGCCCCTTTGCCTTTTTGTAAAAAAGAAGCAAAGCGGAGCTATTGGAAATGTGCAAAATCCAAAAGTATGTAACACATAGAAATAATCATCGGAGACCCCATAAAGTATATATATTCTGAATCAGGACGACAAGACGAGTTCATCTAGCCCTGTCCGTCTGTCTGTCCGTCCGTCCGTCCGTCCGTATGAACGCCTGTTTCTAAGATTGATCAAATATCTCGGAAGTTATACATCATCAAAAGTGGCGTTATGGGCCCCGGGGGGGTATAATAGTGCGCGCAAAATAAGAGCAACGAAATTTGGAACGTAGATTTGTTATGTTCGTACGCTATACGAGTTTGTTCTAGATTTTTCAATTTCCTCCCCTGACCCCCGCAATTTGAAAAAATCGATTATAAGGTACAATTTTTAACCGATAAAATTCTTTTTCGCACACATATTAAGTGGACCATTATTCATGCACGTTGTGAATTTCGTTAAGATTGAGCAATAAACACGGAAGTTATACAACATTAAGTATCGCGCTATAGAGCGTGGGGGGCTAAAAGGTGCGCGCAATGGCTAAGTACGTGCAGAACTGTGTGTATGTATGAGTATGTGTGTGTATGGCTGTGTGTGTAGGCAAAGGGGCTCTCGTAGTCGGGTACACTCGACTACAGACTTCTTACTTGTTAATATTTCTATTTCTCTGATTAATTTTATTGTTATAGTAGCTGTTGCTATTGTTGTTTGTTTGTTTGTTTGTTTGTTTGTGGTAATATTTCCTGATTATTTGTCAGTCATTATTTCAGGTTATTTTTTTTTTATTTTTATTTGTGATTAAATGGAAATGGAAACGAGCCGCGAACTGTTTTTATAAATAAACTACATGCCATGATAAAAATAGAATTGACAGTGCGATTTTCGAAACGCAACATTAATAACAACTGAAATAACAACAACGACAACAATAACAAAAACATAAACAACAACAGCTGCTAAACTATGTCACTTCTTGTTAATGTTATTGTTGTTTTGTTTTTATTTTTGATTTTGCCACTTTGCCATTTTCCGTAATAAGTCGTCGTATTTTTTTTTTTTTTTAAATATTCAACCCACACGCGACTCACTCAAAAGTCAACGACGCGACATCAACAGCAAAATTATTATCAGCATCATTATCATTGACACACTGATCATCATTGTGATCGTCATTATCATTAACATTATTATCATTATTATTGTTATGAACCTGCATACGCTTGAGAGCCCCATAACTATTTTTATAACCATTCAACGAATTGCTTTTTATTTTCGCAGCTCTTAAATTATTTCTTTACAATTTCCCTACCTTAAAAGAAGCATCTTAATTTCCGGATGCATTTAGTAACTAATTTAACTATAAATAATCAGCATATAGCTTTTGATTCCTTTTTTATTAGTTTTCAATTTAAAGTTGCCCAAATAAACATTACATTCAAGTTATAGGCATATCCCTTTCAGGCTTTCTTAAGCTGGTTCTAACTTATATATGGTTAAAGTTTTACTATAATATATAGTATAATATAAGTCTAATATAATCTTGAGAACTTTATTTAGAAATTAGAGTATTTAAGTTTCGTTATGTGTATAAAAATATTGTTTTAATTTGTTGATGTATTTGTCGTATCTGTTCTTATTGTTGTTGCAGTTGTTGTTGCATTTTGTGCTCTGCATTCGAAAATAGATTCAAGTTCGAAGCAAATATAAAAATAGTTAACAAAACGCCAGAGCCCAACTGTTTATACATAATTGGCCAACAAAAGTTTTTTTTGTGTTAATGAGTCGAGTTTTGACTTCAACAAGATCATTGATGCGGATGCTCATACTCTGCTCCAATGGACTTGGAAAGCGTTCTAAAAATACTTGTTTCTACAAGAAGCAAAACAAAAACAAAAACAAAACCAAAACCATAAATAAATAATCAAGAAAAAAAAGGAAGAAACCAAAAAACAGTTAAAGTTTAAGTTGAACTTAAATTTAAATTTATAATTGGTTAAACATGCAATTTCTGAATATGTTATTAACTGTATCCGAATCGAAATCATTATCATTAAAAAACATTGCACAAAATCTGTTCAAAATCAAGTCACGGCGAAAGTTGCTTATGACTGAGGAAAAGAGGGAATGGAATGAATGAGTGCATGTAATAGTTATAAGAAAGCATTTCCAGCCCTATAATATAAATATATATATATATATATATATATATATTTGTATATATATTCTTGATCAGTAACAGTAGACAAGACGATAAAGCCGAGTACTTTTGGTGTCTGTCCTTAAATGTCTAATAAATGCCTGTGGCTTACATATTATAATCATATACTATAATTAAGTAAATAAATTTCTTATATTAATTATTTATTTATATACTGATTTCCCTCATTTCTTCTCACCTCACCACAAATAATAAATAAACTATATTTTTAATATTTAATAATTTTTAATAACCAAAAAGTTACACAGCAAAAACTATGTCATATGCAGTAAATTATAGGCAAGGCCTAGTTTTAGTCGATTATACCCGTTCTTACTTGCTTCCCTTGGAATTGGCTATCATTATTTAAGCCAAATATAAGTTCAACAATATGTTATCACAAACATTAAATGCAATGCATAAAATACAACATTTTGCAGCACCTTTTTAAAAGCAAATTTCAAAAAATTTAAATTTCTTTTAAAATATTTAATTAGTATAGAAAGAGTAACTTTCCTTTCTTATAACAAAGGTGACTTAATGTGAAAAAGCAACATTTTTATTTTCATTTTTAGTTATTGAAAATATCACTGAATTTTTTATATATATATTTTTTTTTGCTTATTTTAATTATTTATTTAATTTGAAAATAGTTTAAAGATGATAAGTAGGAAATAATAAAACAAAGGAAATATAATATTGCAATTATCTAGTTTGTGTTTATTTTATCTCTCTCTCTCTCTCTCTGTCTGTCTCTTTGTTTTATATCTATTATTATTATTATTATTATTGTTTTTTTCATACACCTCGCACTATCTTTGACTTTGATCATTTCGATGATTTGCATTTTCGGAATCTATTAAAATGAGAAACCTTAACGTAGAGCAACATAGTTTGTCTATTGCGTATTTTTATTGCTTTTATATATATATGTGTATATATATATATATATATATATATATATATTTGTTATACAATTTTGGTGATGATGCGAAAACAACAAAACAAAACAAAACAAAACAAATTTGTTAAAACTAAAAATACATTTATTAAAAATAAAAATAAGTAGATACAGAGCCTGCAGCTAAACATAGATACACACAAACACATATATATACAAAGACTGAGTAAAACACAAACACACACACATATATATGTATATATATATATATATATAGGATTAGTATGATATACATTTAGAGATAGATAAATTTGCCTGTAGCAATTGTTGCACAAGCAACTTTTAGCTTCAAGTTTTGCTATTCGACTTGTCGCCGTTTCACCTTGAGAGCATACAGTAGTAAAGCGTAAAGGAGAATGAGTATGTATAAGAGGGAGAGAGGACTGAGAGTGAGAGACTGAAGATATAATCAATTGCGAAAATGTTAATAAATGTTGTCAAACATTTAAACAGGGCCAGATCTATGTCAGATCCATTGGCTAGAAGCTCCGCAATCTCCTTAAACATTCGCTTCCAATTCCGCTCTCTGTCTCTCTCTCTCTCTCATCTCACAAGCATCAATGACGCCTCCTATCAGTATGTCATTTGTGTATTTGTTACGCATATCTTTCCGGCACTTAGTTTCACTTATCCAAAATGACCAAAGCCGCAGAAAAAATAGAAGTGGAGCTCTGAAAATGGCCCACAATCCAAAACGGAAGTGCTCTAATTTCAATATGGTTGCCACCCCGCGATGGTTAACACAATTGCTGACACGATTTCCGAGATTTATTGCTAGCACGCACAAACACAAATACAAATATATTTATATATATACAAATATATATCTATATATATATATATATATATATATATATATATCTATACACTACACACAGGAAGTCAGCCACAGTGCGACACCCACAAAACATGGCGCCATTTGGTGGTTGCCAAAGGAATCGGATCTCTGTTGTCCTCACTAAACAGCGAAAAACACAAAACAAACCAAACCAACTACAACAACAACAACGAAAAGGCAAAAAAGAACCAAAATAGAGAATAGAAGTAAGTTGAACAACAACAACAACAACAAAGAAAACAGCAATGGGTACCCACAAAATAAATCAAATGAAATCGATGATTTTCCTTTTACCGTTATATTATGTCATGTACTTCCGGCACTGGCCTGTATGAAATGTGTCAATAAGGGTTACCTCCATTTGTGGCATTGGAATCGCATCGCATCACATAGCATTGGGCTTGGGTTTGGGTTAGGAATTGGAATTGCGATTGGGTTTGGTATTAGGATTGCCATTGGGTATGGGTTAGGGATTGATATTGGAATTGGATTGAATGGTTTGGGTAAGTATGTTCATTTTTTTTTTCTTCGTATTTTGTACCTTGTCTAGAATTGGATTGGATTGGATTGGATAATTTTAGCTGGGTTTTTGCCACAGAATCATATAGGTATAAAAATTCGTAGTGCCATCTGTTTTGGATGCATCTTACTTGATATATTTGTTTGGGAATATATATATATATATATATATATATGTATATGGTTATATACGTATGTAAGTCGTAACTTGAAAATGTTATTGAACAAAAACTCATCTGCATTTGGCTTAGTTGCCGAACTTCATAAATGATGCGGAAGTAAAATAACAAAAGCATTTTATCAACTTCATTTCAATGCGAATATGCGGCAAAAGAGATATCTCATAAGATTGAAGAGAGCCAAAGGATACACTGCAAAGCAGCTAATGTATGCTATAAGTAAGTTATATACATACTATATACATTCCTAATATATACAAAGAATAGTTGCATTTTGTGATCTTTCAACTTTCATATAATGCTATAAAGCCATGCAAGTTGCAACTCAATTCAATTGTTGATTCAATCTACAGTTGTTGTGCAGTCTATTCATTTTTAAATTAAGTCTCTATTTAACATCCTTTTGAGACAATCTTTTTTCAAGCAGTCCTTCTTCTTTGCAAGTAGAGCTACTCTCTATAAATAGTTATTGGAACTAAGAACAGTAATAGATTTACTATAATTTTGTGCTATAAGGCAACCCTTTGATATTGAAATGTAAATGTGCAATTGCTGTAGCAAACCTGTTACCTCACACGACTGGGTACAGGGTATAGAAAACATGAAAAAAAAAATACGAAAAATAGAAATATATATATAAAAATATGCTCTCAAAGCGAATTTGCACAAAATGTTGCCTTGGGTTTTAGCACCGGCTGCCACGCCCCCACTCCATACATAGAGCAACAAAAATTTTCATTTGCCTGTCACAAAATGACAAATGAATTTTGAAATAAGCGTTCGTATCCGTTTGATTGTTTGTTTTTGGGTTTCAGCTCAGTATCTAATCCCCCTACCCGCCGCCCATGACTAACCACCCACCACTTTGCTAGCTTTCATTTCCAGACGGAACTGCTGCTGTTGCCGTTGTTCTTGTTGTTGATGTTGCTGTTGCTGTTGCTGTTGCAGCTGTGGGTTTTCTAACTGTATGTTGTATGATTGTGTGTGCATTGGTTATACACTCTATATATACATATATATTAGTTGGTGTGTGGGCTGGTGGACGGTGTCAATGATTGGCATTGAGCAGAAAGTTAAATTGATTTCAATGCAGCGAAATTGAAATTGAAAAGCGCAGCGTTTTGTGAATGCGCCTGACATTTGCATATCGAACGGCAATTTACCGTACCACTTGCTAGCCGCAAACTAAGGGAGCTCTATATTTAAAAGAGAACGAGAGAAAGAGAGAGAGAGAGTTAGAAGGGGGCATTAAGTACAAAGCTCGTGAGAGATTTATATAAGCCAAGCTATAACTGTTTATATAGCTTTAAGTCAATTGCATATTTCATACAGTTAAATTGAAAATTAACCCATAAACTGTGTCCTGAGGCAACCCTACAACAGAACGAACAAAATGGAATTGAGAACAATTTAGTTGAATCATTTGTATTCAATTATCATTCAATGAATGTCTACTATCTTAAAATTGATTGCAATTTGAACTTGCCAAGTGAATGTTGATTAGTTTAATCAATCGACACACAATTATTGAGTACTTTTATTTCTATATATTTCAATAATATCTGCTACATTATTGATTATAGATTTCACTGTACTCATATCAGTTAATCAATATATATAGTAATTTGTACATTAATCCTATATATATTGCTTTTATAACTTATAGTAATATACAGCATGGTTATTTATTAGCCTAATTAAAACATATTTAAAATAAAAGAAAACCTCTCTCACGAATTGCATGCAATGAATATAGTAGCAACAATCGGAATGGCTTATTCATTCTAGGAATCCTTGAATATATTTCCAGAGTTTCCAACTGTTTTTAGTGTGATTTGTTGTGCTTTACCGCACGCAGGTCGAGTGTTTCCGTTTTCTAATTTGTTTTTCGAATACCATCCCAAAGGTAGTAGCTCTGCAGGAGAGTGAAATTGCTTGTTTATGGTGTGGCTAGAGGTGAGGGTAGCTATTTCCTGGTAATCAACTCAATGTCGGAATTTGAGAAAATTATTGCAATTGACTTCATTTTCATAATTTTACACAAATAAGTTTTTTATGACCCAATTATAGCAACATCCGTTGCAGCCTAACAAAACCAACAACAACAACAACAACAACAACAACAACAAGAATAACCTCAAAATGGTATTCAGAGCAAAAGCCAATCCATGTTGTAATATAATAATGACGTTCCTGTCGATGAGGATGTAGTAAGAGTCCTTAATTCCATTTTTCTCACCTGCCCCATGCCTCATGCCCCTTATGCAGTGTGCAAATTATTTGCGGCATGGAAGTATAAGGCAATTGCAACCATCCACATCGTGAATACTTATACATTCACACTCACATTCAAATTCAAATTCACATTCACAATTACATCCCCACCCCCTTGAACTCCTACATCCTCTTAAAGTGCTACCCACATTTTGTTTGTTATGAAAAATATGTGAGAACAGGCTACAGCCACATGACTTGCTGCACAATGTTTGCATTAAAGTTTGAGTTTGAGTTTCAGTTTCAGTTTGAGTTTCAGTTTAAGTTTGAGTTTCAGTTTCAGTTTTTACTAATAGCCAAACGGTTCTTGTATTGGATCTGGGTAGTAGGTGTTGATTCTGGCCTCTGGTTGTTCTGCGATTTCGATATAAATTTTTCCTTTTTTTTTTTTTTGTTTTTTTGCTGGGGGAGAGACGTAGGAGGGAAGTTTAAGGTTCCCACTTTGGTTTGGTTACGTTCGGTTTGGTTATCGCTTTGAGTTTTTGGTTTGAGTTTGGGCCACAGTTGGCTGACTGTCTGGCGCCAGGCGTGAATTTTCTCCATGGCAATTTTTCTATATTCGCCTTTTTTTAAGTGGCCCGTGCGCGACGGCAATAACGAGCCGGCAATAGCAATAGCAACGGCAACGGCAACGGCAACGGCAACGGCAACAGCACCAACAAAAGCAACAATAGCAGCAACAGCAACAATAGCAACAACAACGTAAAAGCAAAAGCAATGGGGACCAGCTCGTTTGTAAATGAGAGTAAATGCAATAATTGCAATGTTTATAACATTAGTGGGTAACGTAAATTGCAGGCATCGACGGCACCGGTACCAAAAGTGCTACTGGTACTACCATAAGCGCCAATGGAGTCAACGGAGCCACTAGTAAAGCAAACGACGCCAACGACGCCAACGACGCCAACGACCAGCCGCCAAACGGTCGTCCAACCAATCGACCGTCAACCCATTTTCCACAATTCTCATTACCATTTCCATATGCAGGGCAACAACTCTGTTGGGGGCGCCAAGAAAACCATAATTGAGTGCAAACTGTTCCGGATGAATATATATATATATATATAGTCAAACACTCATATACTCATTTACTCATTTACTTATATACACACATGCTTGTACTCGTATAACATTTATATATATGAACGTTGCCAACTTGGTCATAGGGAGTATGATAATTAGACATTTATCCGTGTATTAGACCCCAAAAGCTTTTAAGTTCCCATTACAATCACAACAACAATAAATACAAACAAAAAGTTTAACATTAATTCAAATTGCACTTTCAACTTAAGTTGAGTTTATGTTCTGGCAATTGGATAATCGAGTTCTGACAATAATTACAAATTATCAAAAGCTTTTTGAATAGTATGTATATATATGTACATATGTGTATATATATATGCACATATCTATTTATATTAATATATAATTAAAATTATAAGTAAGTGAAAGTTATTGCCCAATATTTATGGTTACATCATACAGCAGACAGCGCCATCTATTTGCTATTTGCAGCATTCAAATGATCAAATTCTCTCTTACAAATGCAACTAAATTCATATGAATAGTTTGATAGATTGAAAATTGGCAAACATTTTCTTATTATTATATATTTACTGCTTCAACACTTCGATTGCAGCAGATTATAATATAATTTCTCAATATAATTTGAAGTTTTCCTTCGATATTTATTGGCATCTATAGACCTGACTCAGATTCTTGGTTTCGATTTTGTTATAGATTCATATATTTATGTATTAAAAGATACTAGGTATATTAACAGTAAATAGAGAAGATATCTTTTGATTCCATATTTTTGTCACTTTGATTAAATTTCATTGTATAATTGGCAGTTTTCTTTTGAGAAATTTATTGTATATTTTTTGGGTCATTCATTTATTTAATTTATCTATGAATAGTTTTCACTTTCATTAATCAAAAGTTTCAACTAATTTTCTAGTCAATTTATCAACAGGTGTTAAATGTGTTTAAAATTTTAGCTTGTCTTCTCTTTAAAAAGAAAAATATATAATTATTAAAAAGGTAGTTAGAAATAATCATAGATACCCATAGACAAAACCAGCGCCAGAGCCCAAAGGCATTAGGTGTTATTTATATACTATTGGAAAATTAATTAAAGTGTTGCTTATGACACCATTTGGGTATGACTTATAGATAGATGATGTTGTACGTTACGAGAATGGTCCTCCCAGCGTCATAATTTGCATTAATTAATTTGTTGGCTCATTCATTCAATCAAACATTTGTTCATTCATTAAGCGGCTTAACGCAGTTGCCACACACACAGTTTTTCATCCCAGATTCCCAGTGAGTGAGCTCCATGGGATTCTCTTTTGTTGTTGTTGTTGTTGTTGTTGTTGTTGTTGTTGCTGTTGTTGGTATTTACTGGAATTCGCATTAAATGTTGTTGTTGTTGCTGTTGCTGTTGCTGTTGCTGTTGTTGGTGTTGCTTTTGCCTTTGCTTCCTCTGTCGTTTGTATGTTTCGTGTAGGAGGAAGCATTTCCCTTTCAAGCTTAATTAAGTTGGTCACTTTGCTGAGGCGCTGACGTTGAGTGGGTGACGATAACAAAGACGACAACAACAACATCCAATAAGTAAAAGCAGCAGCAAGAGCCAACACCAACAACAGCAACAGTAAAAGCAATAACTAAATACTATAACAACGATGATGGCGTTAATAACGACGATAATACCAAAGCACATAATGAAGTTTAGCTGACTGGCTCTTGGCTTTGGCTTTGGCTTGGCTTTGGCTTTGGCTTTGGCTTTGGCTTTGGCTTTGGCTTTGGCTTGGTTTGGTTCGATTTGGCTTGGCTTTTAATGACAACAACAAAAACGTAAAGAAATATTGTATCGCCTTTAAGTTTCAAGCCTCAGCTCAGCGGGTGTATAGCTTAGCAAGAGGAGAGCCGGGGTGGTGGCAAAGGGGTATAAGAAGGGAACTGTGTGTACACAGTATACTAAGGCAGAGTCAGAGGCGATAATAGGCAGGCTGAAGGGAGTGTAGACACAGGCGGACCAAGTGCGTCTGCATGGGCGAGGAAGTGAATTTTTGCTTTGAACGTGACGGAAATTGAATTTCCGTTTCTTGGGATGACACTGCCGCCAACATTGAAGCTCCTCAAGTCCCTCGCTTTTAGGTCTGACTTTGTCTTGCCAATTGTTATTGTTATTGTTATTGTTATTGTTGTTGTTGTTGTTGTTGTTTGTGCTATTGTTGCTATTGCTGTTTCTTTTACTGTTTTGCTTTCTGTGCTGAAATTTAACGTAAGTAGGCGAATGACGCATGCGCAACAGCAACAGCAACAGCAACAACAACAACAACAACAACAACAACAGCAAAAGCAAAAAGCAATAAGCAAGAGGCAAAAGCAACGCCAACGCATTGACGGAACTGGCTGGGCAACCATCGACTGGGTCATTCAATATGTACATGGAATTCCATTAAATCATTCTAATTATAAGCTACCTACAGTAGTTCCGTTTTGTTCATAATTACCACTAAAAGATAGGCAAAACTTATATCAAATACAAATATATATATATATATAGTGATTATTCATTGTATTCAATGAATGAATGTTATGATCATTTGTCTGTTTTAGTTGATTGTATAAATAGAGTTTATACATTTGAATTCTTTAACATAAAAATCAACAATAATTAAGTCCATCCAGATCTTAATGCATGCTTTGATGTATTTTACGATCATTATATAGATACGATCTATGGTGAATGCATTTAATGCTGCATTTAAGAGCCTTATCATAAAGTGAATAATAAAATAATAATGAATGCTTGCGAATAGTATGACTATGAGCATGCATGACTAATAGATAACACTCGGAATATACACATATATCTAATGATATAGCTTCAAATGAATGAACTGACACACTTGCTCTCCTTTTCCCTTGGTGTTAAAGTATATCCTTTTGTACACATATATATATATATATATATATATATATATATGCCATATTGTTCAGTTATGTTGTGTATATACCTTGCTATTGGTTCCTTTTATGAGTACTGGGTATACAATTAATATGGCTGCTAGCATGAGTGCCAATGCGAATACAAATACGACTCTTACTCAAAAGAAAACAAAAATAAGAAAAATAAAAAGAGGAACAAAAAAAAAAAAAAAAGAAAAACAACAACAACAACAACAACAACAAAATAAATAAATAAATAAAAAGAATAATCATTCGCAGACATTCACATTCCACCAAATTGGCGGCGGCCTTTTAAATTTTTGCGCAGTTTCACGAGACGCAACACCAACAACAACAACAACTCCAACAATAACAACAACAATAACAGCAGCAACAACATGATACGTAAGTAAAAAGAGCAACAGCGAAAGGCCATGGCAATGCCATGGGGTCAGCATCAATGGAACTACAGTCTGCAGCTTGTATTGGTATTGCACTCTAAAAAGTTGGGTAGCTGTTCACTTGGGTAGCTGGGAATATGAGTAGCTGAGTAGTTGGCGAGTTGAATGTTGAATGTTGGATGTTGGATGTTGGATGTTGGATGTTGAAAATTGTAAATTGGGAGCTAAAAGCTGAGAATTGTGCCTCTGTCTCAGCCTCTGCTGCTGCCTTGGCCTCTGCCTGTGCCTGTGCCTGTGCCAGGGCAAGTCGAGAGCGCTTCAGGCTCTTTGCTAAAGCGTCGTTTAGCCATTGCACTTGTGTCTGCAGCTTCTCTTGAAAGGTGCCTGGTGCCTGGTGCCTGGTGCCTGATTCCGTACGGTTTCATACAGCTACGGTACGGCATTTTGGGTGTGCGAAAGATGTTGCAAAAGTGGAAAGAAAGTAAGTATATATATATATATATATATATATATATACTATATACTATACATTATATACTATATGTTATATGCTATATGAAAAGCTGTTCGACAAAAGCGGGTACGAGGCTGGGGGACATAATCGTTTCAAAAGGGGAAGTGGTTTTCAAAATTTGCACATGTGTAAGCGTATGGTAAGAAAAAGATGTATAAGAAGAAGCAGCAGCTGAAGAGGACCGATAAAAGACAACAACTAAAGCAGCAGAAGCAGCAACAGCAACAGCAACAGCAACAGCAACAACAATTTCTATACACTGGCAATATAAGCGTCCGTTTCTCTTAACTCATTTTTATTTTGTTTTGCTGATATTTTTTTCTTGCTGTTGTTGTTGTTCTTTCTTGCACGTTTTCCGCTTTGTCTGAACACCTCCCCGCGGCTCCAGTAGCTATACCACCAGCGCTTCACCTTGGCATGCTGCTCTTATACTTAGTTTCTTGTTGCTGCTGCTGTTGCTGCTGTTGCTGTTGCTCTTGCTGCTGTTGCTGTTGCTGCTGTGGTAGCTTTGCCACAGCCAGCAAAAATCCAAGCGAAACAATAATAACAAGAACAACAAAAACAACAAGCAACAACAATAACAACAACTGACAGCGTCGTGATGTTTTATGGACTTTGGACTCGCTTTTTTTTCCAAGCCCCAAAAAGGCAAATATTAAACGACGATGGAGCTGCATGAAAAATGGAAACAAGAAATACCAACCTCAACAACAGCAACAACAACAACAACAACAACAACAACACCAGCAACAACGTAAAGCATTCGCATGCAACGTTGAAACAGAAACAGTTCCGTAAAGCTGAAAAAAAAAACAAAAAATGCAAACAAGTCAGAAAAACACACACACACACATACACACACACACATTCAAAAAACAAAATCAAAAAAAAAAAAAATAAATAATAACAAAAAACAAAAGTCAAAAAAACAGAAAACTGACTTTAGCTGCATGGGAGGTGTTGTTGGGTGGCTAGGGATGATACGAAAGAGAGAAAGAGACAGACAGACAGAGAAAGAGACAGACAGACAGAGAGAGAGAGAGAGAGACAGAGCAGCAGCGGCTACAAAAACAGCAACCGCAAAAAAAAACCAAAAAACAACAACAACAACAACGAGAACAACAAAGGCAGCTACAAACCTCAAAGCGATTAAAATTTAAGATAACGGGTAAATTTTTGGTATGTAGAAAAACCTTAACTGAAATTTTAGCACTTACAAGAAGAAGAAGAAGAGCACGTAGTATAGCAAGCACAAGAAAAGGAATAAGAATAGTTAAAGCAAAGAAGAAAAAAAAGCAATAAGAAAAAACTTTTGATGATAATATTAACATCCGAAACAAAAAAAAAACTAAGAAATAAAAAATAATTTTAAAAAAAATGGTATAAGTATATTATAAAGTTGGTTTGGGAAAACTTAAAGAACTCTTTTTTCTTTTACTATAATCTAAAATCATGGAAGTTCCTATTTGTTATTTTTTCTAACAGAATTAAACTATCTATATAATAATATAAGGGAAATATATTAAATGCTAGATTATAAACATAGAGTAAGGCTTCGCAAGGATACCTCAATCCTATATATAAATCAGTTTAATTCTTAATTAACAGAAATTATATCATAATTTTCTAAGAAACATAACAGCAGAATAACAGAGGCATAACAGTGGCATAACAGTGGTATAACAGTGGCATAACAGTGGCATAACAGTGGCATAACAGTGGCATAACAGTGACATTATCGAAGTATAACCTAATTATAAAGAAAACAGAAAAGTATCTAAGACGGAACTGTAGCATTACTATAAAGGGATTAAAATACAATGAAAGTGTAATAGCAGCATAATAGTGAGAGACTGAGAAGCATTTGAGAGCATTATGCCAGTATAACTAAAGTATAGCAGAAGCTTTAAAAAAATGAGAATGAATGAGAATGAATGAATATCGGGAGCATATTACAAGCAAAAAACAATTATAACATAAGTATAACAGCAGTATAACAGGAGAATAGTAGATAAAAGAAAGCATAATATTGCCATAAAATAAATAAATAAATAATAATAGAAACACTGAAGAGAAGCAGCAGATAAATAGAACAAAGTTATTTTAGAAAAATTCCCAAATAAAATCAGTTGTATTGGTAGCAGTTAAAGAAGCATTATCAAGAAGCATAACAGAAGCTTTACAAAAGGAGTAGAGAAACACTTAAGAAGCTAATAGAAACTGTACAGTAGCAGAAGAGACATAACAGAACAATAACAGCTGCATAACATAAATAAAGTATTACAAAAGCAGAACATAACCTGAATAAATTTATAACATATGTACATTCCCAAATCTATAAGAAAGAGCAACAGAAGTCAATCCAATATTGTCAATATTATTAAAAAACTTCCAAAGTAACAATAACAAATTTTAATTTTAAATAAAAATAACATTAACATATATACAATAGATAACAAAAAAAATAATATAAACATATATATTATATAAGTAAATTTAATTTTAACAAGTAAGAAGTCTGTAGTCGAGTGTACCCGACTGCGAGAGCCCCTTTGCCTAGATATACAGCCATACACACACATACTCACACATACACACGTACTTAGCCATTGCGCGCATCTTTTAGCCCCCCACGCTCTATAGTGCGGTACTTAATGTTGTATAACTTTCGTAATTATTGTTCAATTCTAACGAAATTCACAACGTGGATAAAGAATTGTCTACTTACTACAAAAAGACATTTGATCGGTTAAAAATTGTGTCTTATAATCGATTTTTTCGATTTGCGGGGGTCAGGGGAGGAAATTTGAAAATCTAAAACAAACTCGTATAGTGTACAAACATAACAAATCTACATTCCAAATTTCGTTGCTCTAGCTCTTATTTTGCGCGCACTATTATACCCCCCCGGGGCCCATAACGCCACTTTTGATGATCTATAACTTCCGAGATTTTTGATCAATCTTACCCAGATTCACAACATCGATCAAGAGCGGTCTAATTATGATGTGTGCCAAAAATAAATTTGATCGGTGGAAAATTGGGCTTAATAATCGTTTTTTTCGAATTGCGGGGGTCAGGGGAGGAAATTCAAAAATCAAAAACAAACTCGTATAGCCTACGAACATAACAAATCTAGATTTCAAGTTTGGTTGCTCTAGCTCTTATAGTCTCTGAGAAACAGGCGTTCATACAGACGGTCGGACGGACAGACAGACAGACGGACAGGGCTAGATGAACTCGTCTTGTCGTCCTGATTCAGAATATATATACTTTATGGGGTCTCTATGTGTTACATACTTTTCGATTTTGCACATTTCCAATAGCTCCGCTTTGCTTCTTTTTTACAAAAAGGCAAAGGGGCTAAAAATGACCTTTTGTTGCAAGTATATCTAAAAGTTCATTTTGAGATGGTTGAAGTTGAAGTCAATTGTGGAAATTTTTTAAATAATCCTTATACTCAAGTGGCTCTTTCTGCTGTCTCATCTCACATCGCTCATCGGTCTTCTCTCATTTTTCAATTTAATTGCTTGATGCTGATACTGATACACATACCATTTACCTAGCAAATATTTGCTGCAAAATGTTGATTTGTGATTTGTCGTTTGGCATTCACAGGCAATTACGAACAGAGAATTGCAATTGGTGTGCACTTGGTTGGAGTATGTTGTGTTTGATTACCTCATTTCTGGGGCAAGTCCTTGTACGCTATAGTCATGGTGATGTTTGTAGTAGTCGTTATCCTTGATGTTGGCAGTAACATAACTGCAAGTGCAAAGTCAATCCGAGTATGTGCAGTCGACGCATTGACTGCCGTCCCGCAGTGCGTATGAGTAATAACCAAAGACCGCCAGTCAAATAAGGGTTGACGGAAACGGAAACTGTCTGCTGGGCAGAGGGTATACTATGAATATAGTCATATGGTGTGATAGTATTGTCGATGTCAGCCAATGGTTGCTTTGTCGCCAACGCCAACGTCTAACGTCCAACGTCCAACGACATACAATGAAATCCAATGAGAATTTTAGAAAGGCCTGGGGATGATTTGGGTATTGTTAGGGAGTTGTCGTCATTTGTTTCTTTTGGAGAACACGCAAAGTAAATAGTTACATGTGCATTACTTGGCATTCATTTTTTGGACTTGTCTCTCTCTTATTCACTGCCCTTGAGTGTGGGGCGGAAATCTCCATTCCCGTTCTTCGTTCTAAGCGCGTTGATCACCATAGCTGCTCCACATTTAACGAGAATAATTGCAGCGCCAGTGTGGCGCTGCTGCACTTAACCCACTCCTAAATATTGAGGAAGTCTTTGAATGTCTTTGATGAAATATTGAAATTGTTGAACTGACGCTGGGGTCCAGCCAACGGACATGCACTGCATAAACTATACATACAATATACACATACACATACATATATATATATATATATATATATATATTTGTATGTAGTATAAATCTCAGCCAAGTTGAAGTTGTCACGTGACATATAGAAGTATGTATACATATATGTATCAGCTGTATCTAGAAATGAAGATGGTCGCCTGTTGGCGTCAACTGCCTCGTTATAAATTGCCCAATTTAAGAGGAAAGGATATCCATTTTTAGCGTAAATAAATAATGGCTCAAAACAAACTGGCAAAAGTGCTCAAAAGCTCAAATGCTCAAATGCGCCACAGTTTGAAACGGTTTGCCAATTGGTCAAGAGTAATTCACAAGGACTGCAATAGATCTGAAATGATACTAACATACAGCAAGGACACAAACCCAACTACTATTACATCCAACCGCATATTGAATAGAAGAGATTGGCTTTGGTTTTCAATAAAATTGTTTACTTAGCTCAGGTACGATGACAGCGCCAAGTCAACACTTATTGATTCAGTGTAAGAGAGATCAAGGGAGTGAATAAGAGAGAGGGAGGTAGACGCAGGTCTTTGAATGTTTGGATTCTTGGAAATTTATTAAAGTTAAGATAATCTTAAGAATATATTAAATAAATTAAGCAGAAATCGATCAAGTTTTTAGTCTTAGTCTTTCTTGGATTTGAATATACTTCGATTACTACGAAATCATAAATATATTGATAAATTAAATGAAAAAAAAAAGTTAACAAGAATTTTTTTTACTGATTTATATTAATCAGAAATTCCTAGAATTTGTAGAAACTCATTATATAAGTATACAATAGATGATGATTGGAGAAACCATTACACAAAACGAGCACTGTACAATCGATAGACTTCAATATATATACATTATAATATACATTTTTAAGAAGCTTTTGAGATTGCAAGTCAAGGATAAATTTCTAGGAATATTCTTGTACACAAGCAATGCAAGTATAATATAAAGCATGAAGTACTCTATATATAATAAGTCGAAGTATCAAAGCATATACTATATTGCCATATTGATGCCATTGCAGATGGTCTCTTTTGTCTGTTACTCAATTGCAAAGAAACTGATTCCCAGTTTACAACATTTCATTCATTTTGCATCAATTCAAGGTTGAGAGCATATAGTATAATATATAGTAAGAAATAAGAAAGCAGCTCTTATATATATATGAAAATCTGTTTTTGTAGTCATTAGAGCATTGAATATACTTGTACCATAAAATTCTATAGATCTCATTGAATGTACTTTTATATTATATATATTTTTTTGTTCATTCTTTAGTTAAAGACAGTAAAGGTATATGCAATGTGAATATTCATCTAGTTGTTGAATACTTAAGTAGTATTTGAACTTTGAAGCGTTCGATTTTCTTGTTATAAAATTGTTGCTGTCTGTTAATGGAAAGTACTTTTTACGACTGCAATTATTATGTGCTGATGTTGATGTTCTGGCTGAGACCACAAATAAATAAGTATTGTTCAAGTATTGCGGCTATCATTTCTGCAGTCCCATCCATGACCGGCGGCAGACAAAAGTAACGGCGCATTAAGTGCGCCCAGCAGCAAAAGAAATAGTGCCGAACAAGAGTGAGAACTTGTGGCACAATTCCTACCTCCTGCAACCGTTGTGGCAGATTCACCTCGTCAGCCATACAGCTGCTTAGAAGTTGTGCAGCGATGCGTTAGTCGCCGGTAGCGTTGCTTGCACGGCTAGCGATGAAGGCTGAGGTGCACCTGCCCGTCACTCTGGGATCTTCAGCTCTAAAACTTTTACAGCTCTTCGTTAAAGACCCATAACCTAAGTTGAGTTCTGACTCTGAGTCAGAGACAGAGTCATAGACAGAGTTATAGTCATAGTCAGAGTAAGAGTCAGAGACAGAGTCAGTGCCAGTTGGAGTCACTGTCTGGCAATGTGCCGTGTCTGAAATTTGCGACCTGCCGCAACAAATACAACTATAACATCAACAACAACAACAACAACAACAACAACATTACCAATAGGCAACAGACCATGAAGTCGTCGCTGGAACTGTGGAATGCCCCGCAAGATGCGACCGCAACGCATACCAGAAGGAAGGTTTCTGCTCTTTCTACCAGCCCAGAGCTCAAATTAATTTCATTATTCTCGTTGGCTGCTCTTGTGGCTGTGCAGTTTCTCTTTTGATGCGTGATGAATCAGCACCACCAGAACTAGCATCACCACCAGCAAAAGCAGCAACAGCAGCAGCAGCAGCAGTTAAAGTAGCAGCAAAAGCCACACCGTTAACAACAGCAGCAATATTGACCAGCAGTGAAGTATACTTAGACGATTCCCATGACAGTGGGTCCAACAAAAATCCCCACCAACCAACATCCATCCAGCACTTTTCAAAGACCACCCACAGCTCAACAGCGACCGCCACAGTTAGCGGTTTCTTTGTGTGGGCGACCGCCACATGCAACAACCAACGTGCAACGTTCAATATCCAATGTCCAATGTCCAACCTCCAGTATCCAACATTTGTCGTCCAATGCCTGCACTTTGGCAGCTTTCACTCAATGCACAGTGACCACAAATCAAATATATAAACGCAATTGGAGTATTTCATGTTTTGTCTTTAACTTTGTTCTATTCAACAATTCATTCGGTGAATCTTGTCTCTAGTTTCCTTAGCATTTAATTGCCCTTTGCTTGCACCATTAATGAGTACACGTTACTGTTAGATAGTTGATAGCTTAAGACTATCAAGTCATTATATACTCTAAAGTTTACTGAAGGAAAACGTATCTATAATTATATAAAAATCTGTTAACATAATACTCCTAATTGAACTCTTATCTCTGATCAATTCATTCCTTTATATACATGTATATCCCTGAGCTATATGTGAAGTATTATCAAGTCGATTAAGAACCTCAATTATATAATTTTATATGTATAGTATTGGTCATATGTATTGGTTAGTATTTCTGAGATGGTAAATAAATTCTGCATAATATTTTTTCAATTTGTGAAATTTCAAATGCAGCTCCCAGCCAGCAAGCAACGCATTTTGAATGCAACAGCCGAAAGCAGCGCGCAAACGATAACAAAAATCACAAAAGAGCAAAAAGAGATATGTTTATGCCTTCATATATTGCATGTATATATATATATATATATATATATATATATATATACACGCACACACACATACATATAAACACCACACGTCACCCAGCCAAAAAGCGGGTCAGTGTTGAGCGCCAAGGCCGAACCTTGCCAGCCAGCCAGCCAGCCAGCCAGCCAAAGTAGGGCGTCGGGGCGGCTGCTTGGCCCGAGGTAGGCGTAGCCCCCTGGTCGAGCACTGTGGGCTATCGACTAACCCAAAACCCAAACCGAAACCCAAATCCAAACTTAATTTGCGTCGCCTGCTCACTATAGCCACAGCCACAGCCACAGCCACAGCCGACACCAGAACCAGCACCAGTACCAATACCAATACCAGTGTTGCCACCAGAGACGTTGCCGAATGCTCTAGAGGTGGCGAACTGGTTGCAGGTTGGGCTGTTCGATGGGACGGCGTCTCGTTCAACGGGTCTTTTGTAGGCACGTTTGTTTTCTTGTTGTTGGTCTGGGTGTTGTTGTTGTTGCTATTATTGCAGCTAATGTTTATTGTTGTTGTTGTTGCAGTAGTAATCGTAAACGTAAACGTAAACGTAACTTACAAACGTGGCGCCAGCCTTGCCAAAAATTAAAAGTACAAAACAATTTGTCAATAAGTTAATATTTTATAATATAATGTTGCAAATATGTTACATTTATTAATATATAAATATAAATTTGAACAATAAAAAATAATAGTTTTTCATAATAAATAATAAATAACTTAAAATAATATAATGAATAATAATAAATAATTAAAGTTATTTATAAAACAAAATTAATACAAGTAATAATAAATAATATTAAATGATAATGCATTATAATAAAGTTTTATAAAATATACGAAAGTATATTAAATATTAAAAATATTTCTAAATTATACAAAATATTAAAAACTATAGAAAATAAGTATTAAATAACTTATAATAAATAATACATAATAAATTTTAATTATAATTAATAATAAAAATTAAAAGTTATATTTAATTATAATAAATAAAAAATATAAAAAATAATAAAAAATAATAATTATAATTAATGACAATAAAAAAAAACTAAATTATATAAAATAGAATAACTCAAGTTACTAATTATAAATGATAATAAATTTTTAATAAATTTAAATATGCTAAAACCAAAGTATAATAAATACTACATATAATATTTAATGATGAATAATAATCAGAAGTAAATAAAAAATAGTATAAATTTAATAACTAATAATAAATTAAAAAAAAATAAAAAATAACGATATACTATAAAAAAAAGTTGTAATAAATTAAAGTAATAAAATTGTAATCATAAATAATAAATATATTTTATTTTTATAAGATGTAATAATAAATAACAAACAATAATAATTAGCAACGTTAGTTCAAGAAAAAAATATAATAAATAATTATCGTAACTTATAATAGTAATAATTGTAGCAAATAATAAATAAAACTATATCAATAATTTATTTCTCAGAGGATAAGACATACATTTAAAATATAATCTAATAAAAATTATTCATAAAAATATATATATTGGTTTTTTATTACATATATATATATATTATATATATAACAACATTTTCCACTGTGTACTTCACACTTTACGAGCATTAAGCTGCTTAGCAACTAAATGCGATAGATTTTCATATTTAAGTGTACTATAAAATACAATGTTGCAACCAAATATAATTTGAAATGTTTTTCCTTTTATTTGTATCTTAATAATTAACTTTGTCACACTTTATTATGACATTTTTTTTACCTTTTTATTGCAGAAAATTTAGTTCAAAAGATAAGGCAAGAAATGAAAGGGAAACAGAGACAAAAAATAAAAAGAGAACTTGTTATAATTATGCAAATTTATATATGATTATATGGAATATATATGTTATATAAGACAGATACGTGTATCTAATTAAATATAAATAGTATACACTACATTATTGTTATATGTAATTATTATGTGAGTTTAATTTAAAAATTTTCTTAGGGTCTTAAATATATTGAAGGCAGTTCAATTAAATTGAGCTCGTTATTTACACACAATATCTAATGAGTCTTATAATATATTATTATTTTAAGTAGCTTTATAAGAGGATTTAATAGTCGTTGATATCTAGCTGCAGTTTTCTTTGTTTTTGTTTTTGCATCGCAGTTGAGACAACGACTTGCACGTAACATGCGGGACGAATTCGAATGCAACATTTGTTGTAACACCGACGACGTTGACTGAGACTGCGACTGAAACTGAGACTGAGACAGTGAATGTGCGGATGAAAACGACAACTTAAACAGTAACAGCGACGGCGACGATGACGGCGACAGCGACAGAAACAGCGACAGCGAGAGTGGATAGGAATTGCAATTGTGGTAGTAGATCATGGCCTGTCCGTTGTAACTGGGGCAGTTGGGGGCACTTGCACCGAGGTGGCCCTGTGGACGATGGCTACTTGTGGATGGCGCTAAAAACTAGGACTCGGATTCATTTGTTATTTACCGTTAACCCACTTAGCAGCCATCTTAGATGGGCGCAGCATGACAGTCAATGGGCGTGTCTGATGTGTCGCACCTTGTAACTTGGTCCTTGACTACTACGACTACTATTACTACCAACTACTACCAACACTACTACATATAAACATAAATGCATAATTAGAATGCCATAGGGAAATTGTATTGAAATTGTTGTATTTTCTTTAGTAACATTTTCATTGTTCTTATTGTTGTTTTTGGTCATGTTGATGGCGTTGAAGATGATTATGATCATCATTTAACTAGAGTGCTTAATGTTCCTGTGGGTATTGCAGTCTTCCTTTCTATATACATGCATTGACTTATTAGCTATTTGCATGCACTTAAACTATTGCATAATGGATGAGGGAATATTCTACGAATTGCTTTCCATTATTTATAAAACTGCAGTTAAAAAAAATAATCAGTTTTAATTGCACAACAATTAAAATCATATTAACAAACTAACAAGCAACCAAGCAAAAACTTAACCAGCTGCGTTTCTTCCCAAAACAAATTGAACAAATAAAAAAGAAAGTATGTCAAATATAAAGAAAGTTTTCACCCATTTCCTCTTTGAGTAGCGCTATAGTTCAGGGACAACAATTACTCTTAGTCCAACAACAATTTTACCCCTACAATATTGTTACTTTAATATTTGTTAACTATACAAGTTCAGGGCAGTTTTGAGTGAGTTCATTAAGTTACAGTTAGTTAGGGTCGAGAGACACTCGCTTTGTTGTGGTTTTCACACAAGGATAATGTCCTCTAAGACCTTTTTCATTGTTTAACTAAGGAACATTGATTAGACCTTATAATAAACAGAGTTTTCTTGCTAATTAACTTTTAAAGTTAAAGTAAGTTTTACTATATGAATACCATTTGAATACTTTGTACAAGCAACTAAAAATAGTCACTTATTATAACAGTTGTTATTATAAAGTATCAGTTTTATTGCAACTGTTTAAATGATGAGATTTAATTGGCTGGTTGGTTGGTTGCATCTGCTGGAAGTGCATTTCGCTGTAGTATTCCACGTGGAAATCTTTCAATATAACACAATACGAATCCGATTTTTTATTGGCCACACGTGATTGAATTCAAAAATCGAATCTGAGTATCGCTCGACATTCGAATGTGAGTGTTGAGTATGTGGAATAAGTACTAGTATAAGTATGAGTATGAGTATGAGTATGAGTGCCAGTGCGAGTGCGATTTTGATTGCGACTGCGACTGCGAGTATGAATACGAGTATCTCTGTGGCTAAGGTCTATGATTTAACCATTTGTTCCCATGCTCTGTCAGATCACGTAGGCGCTGTGTCATAAAACGTTAAATTAGTTGGATACTTTGGCTTGTTGGATTCTTGCTTGGTTGGAGATGGTGTGAGGGGTTAAAATAGTATAGGGAATTCCCATGGCATTGTATGGTATTCGTCAACGCGTCTTTTTGGTTTGACAGTTGCCTCATAAAATGCACATGTTGATGGCGCGTGCTTGGCATGGCCAAACTATGGCACAGAGAGGGAAGATTGCGGTCAGAGGATTGAAGATTGTTGTTTGGTGGCTGATGGCTGATGGCTGATGGCTGTTGGCTGTTGGCTGGTTACTGGGTTGCTGCTTGCTGGTCTGTGATTCTGTTGCACTATTGTTATAGTTTTTATATAGGTTTTCTTTTGTTGTTGAAATGCTGGACGCGTGTTGCTTCCTTAGAGTCAGAAACCTATCAATAGCTGCAGCCGTCTTCGTTTCAATTTTGTTTTCCCTATTTGATTTGAATTAAAATAAGTTACGTGAGTAGCGGCTGACATTTTCCATGTTATGTTCTATCTTAACACGGCCCATTACCCCCCTCTTTTCATTATTGTGTTTCTTTTTTTTTTCTTTTTTTTTTTTAGCTATTGTCCATGTATCTGTAAGATGCATACACATTCATACAGATGCCTTCCTTTAAAGGGTGTTTTGGGTGTTAAATGGGTGGGTTGCGAGTGGGATACTTGTCTGATGCCTGGGATGCAACGGAAGGGTGTTGAAGTAGTGATGCAAAGAGAAGGAAGGCGGGTGCTTGGCTGACCTAAATTCATTTAAGTCGATCGATATTTTTGCTGCACTCATTGCCATCTCGCTTACACGCGACTGCCATCTCGCTTACACGCGACTGCCATCTCGCTCACTTTGGCTGCATGACCGAAAAAGGCAAAGAGTATATAGAGCATACTACGTTCTATATAGTATTGTATGCCATATGCAGCAACAGCCCACAGCCCACAGCCCACAGCCCACAGCCCATAACCAACAGCCAACAGCCAACAACTGCAACAGCAACAGCAATAGTAACAGCAACAACAACAATAAGAACTGCATTGCAATTATTGTGAAATTCTACTACGGCTACAATGAAATTTCTACGGCAGTCAGGCAGCTGCCATCGTCAACATTTTCTGTCTCCGTCGCTGGTTTCCGGCTACGACTATTGTCATATATGTATCTGTGTGTGTGTGTGTACTTCTAAGTGTCTATGTGTGTGTGTGTGTGTGTGTGTACTTGTTGTGTGTATGTTAGTTTGCGTTTTATAGTGTGGGCTGTGGGCGTCACTGACAGCCCATTGTTGATTCTTGAGCCTGAACGTGGGCGTGGACACATACAACTTTGGTGGCCAAAAGGCAAATTTATTCTATGCCTGGCCCCGGCCGGGCTGACTATTGTCTCGCTATCTCTTTTCCTCTCTCTCTCTCTCTCTCCCTCTTCTCTCTCTCTCTCTCACTCTAGCTTTCTCACTTGCCGTTTCCTCTTTCTCCCTATCATAGTGTGACAAACAGAAACCCTCACTAAGCCCCAACCCCCTGAGATGCAGTCTCAAATGTGGCACAAACATTTCCCTGACAGTTCGAAATGGGATATCAAAAGCCTGCAAAAGTACACTATATAAATAATACTATATACATATATTTATATATATATATATATATTTATATATATATATATATACTACTGCTAGCTATGCCCGATTGCTGCAATGCACTTTGGTAAGCTGCGTTATAGATAATTCTATTGATTTGCATGGGATCATTATCTAAACAATTTTAAGCTCACATTTAAAATGCGCAAAGTAACCTTTTAAGCCAAGTTTATGCAATTTGACTTGAGTCTCTAGACATTTAATTTTACTAACTATTTATTTATCGAACCCATTTAAGTTTATTTCCCTTATCTAATAAATACAAAAAAAATATTTTAATTTAATATCTTAACTTAAATATAAATATAATAAATATAATATATTAAAACTTTTATCTTTTAGTGCAATTTATAAATATTATTTAAAAATAAGTTTTATAAATAATATATTAAATTAATATTTACAATTTAAATTATATTTTAATCTTAATTACCAAATTATTATTATAGACTGTTTATACAAATTGATAAAGAGTAATTAAACGAGAACCCCTTGCCTACATATACAGACATACATACACATATTTATAGTACATTTAGAAATAAATCAATTAAAAAATAAAATAAAAATTACAAAAATTACTAAGTACCAGATTATAGCAGTCCAGACAGCAAAGTCTACTCTAATAATACACAAATTCATTTTATTATTAAGATTCTCATTAATTTTCTATATAAATTAAAGCTCACAATGTAATCTAATAGTTGGGTCCAATAAAAACCAGTAAGAAGTCTGTAGTCGAGTGTACCCGAGTACGAGAGTACTGATACTTGTCGTCCTGATTCAGAATATATATACTTTATGGGGTCTCCGATGATTATTTCTATGTGTTACATACTTTGGATTTTGCATATTTCCAATAGCTCCGCTTTGCTTCTTTTTTACAAAAAGGCAAAGGGGCTAATAAACACAGTAGCAGTAAATATAATAAATGAAGGAAACTTAATGTACTGTATTTTACAGTAAAACTGTTTACTTATTACAATATCTTTCATTTAAATTATTGTGATGGAATGATACTTTAAAAATTGACTCAATTAGTCGAGTTTTACTGTAGCAGCAGTAAAGTAAATGCCATGAAAATATCTATATACAAAATGTAATTTTTTTATAATTTTTTGGTGAATTTAATATTCGATTTTATTATATTTATTTAGCAGTGGAAATTGTTTGCATATTGCATTGATTTTTAACATTTCTGACCAATTTAGTATGGGACGTATAAAGCTTATTTTGTGTATACTTTGATAAATGATTTGTGTGTGGAAAATATGTGGCAGAAATGAGTCGAGAATGTTGTGGTAGAAATAGAGTCTTTGTGTTGTATTGATAATGATTTTATTGTGTTGCAAGTGTGCTGCAAGCTGCTTAACTGACGCATTTCATATATGCTTTGTGGACAATGTTGTAGCTGCATTGCAAAGTTTTTCATAGTATGTTTTAGGGTTGTGATTGTGGGGTTAAGGCGATGAGGCTTAAGGGTTTGGATGTTGGCAAAACTCATTACGACGCCACATGAGTGACATTTCCACGCTGTCAACATGACACATTTTATGCACATACTCACATACGCATACATTCACTGACATTCGCAGTTCCTTCTACATTTATCTATATATATATATATACATATATAAAATATATATATATATATATGTGTGTGTGTGTGTGTGTATGAGCATATTTGCAGCTATATTTTGTGGCATGCAAGCCAGTGTGTGGCTTAATGTGGCATTTTTACCACCTCCGCTTGATCCCTTGTCCTCCATATGCTGCATTATTGTGTTGCTGCTTCCTTCCATTTGACGGAGACGAACTTTGGAATTACAACGCATTTCTTCACTTTCGCATCGCTGGCTTCTAAGCTGATTATTATTGTTGTTATTATAGAAACGTCGACATTGCCTTTTGTTTTATGCGAAAATTGAATTTGCTTTCTCTCTCTATCTATCTGCCCGTGTTACAGCCCTCTTTGTCGCATTCTTCTCTATATTACTTTTAGACTTCATAGACCTCCTAGCACCTCCTAAGAGATTGCGACCAATCTTCATACTCTACTATGCCAAGCAAGCAACCAACCAACCATACCACTTCTATGCGTGCCACAATGCATCGTTCGGCTAATGGCGACGCATGTCACCATTTGCTGAGCTTTTGTGTTTAAATATTACTAATACGACATGTTGTGCCAGCTCGCGTGGCTTCAACCATTCTAAGGGTTGGGATGTCTGTTTCGTTATTTTGGAGTTGGGGTTGGTTGGCGCTGAGGTTCAGTTTGAGTTTGAGTTTGAGTTTGAGTTTGGGTTTGGCTGTGACTGGGCTTGGTTACCTAAAGTTGGAGCTGTTGGAGCAAAAGCTAGTTTTGTTACTGTTAACTGAAACTGCGGAGGGGATAAGCGGGAGAAGAGATATGGTGGCTTTTACATGAAGCGTGTATTATGGCCATAATTGAATTATGCTCGTTGCAAGTCAAAGTTCTTGTTCTTTTTTATTGTTGTTGTTGTTGTTGTTGTTGTTGTTGTTGTTGCTGCTGCTGTTATTATTGTTGTGGCAGTATAGTCACATTTAGCTGTTGATTAGTTCGTTACGTTGATATTAGATAATGCCTTTAGATGGTGATAATGATAGTCTAACATATGTTTTTCTGTCGCTGATTGTACAGTCCAGATTGAGTTATGTTGTATAGAAATTGAATCAGGAACTCATAAATGAAATTACTTTAACAAAAAACTTAAGATTTGCTTTAAAATTTATTAGAAATATATGTTATAATATCTTTCTCGCTTTCGCTCTCTCTCTCTCTCTCTCTCTCTCTCTCTAATAGCTTACTTGTAGCTAGACAATTTACCAAGAACAAATATTTAAATATTTAAATTCTGTGTGTGAGCTTATTGTAAATTATTTATTATGTAATACTTGGAAAAGTATAAAAGCTAAGAAGGGTTTTTCCTTTTTTTTTTGTTTTTGCCATGTCAGTTTTAAGTTTTCAATTTAAACTTATATACTAAGGGGTATAATGAAGGCAAAAGTTTCAAGGAATATTTAATTTCAGTTACAGGGCGTTGGTTTTCCACAGTCAATCCATCAATAAGTAACAGTAAAAGTTTTGTTTAAAAACTGTTATTATTGACAAGAGTCAAAAACTAAATAAATTTACCTGAGACACAACAACAGCAACAGCAAAAACAACAACAACAACAACAGTAAACAAAAACTACTCGTGCAGTAGAAAATTGAGAAGAAAACAATTGTTTGAAGGACTTTCGTGTGACAAAAAAGCGGCCAACTTTTGCTCGAAGGACGAAGGACATACAGGCAAATTGAAACGATAAAGTTTAATCAAAACTCAGTCCTCAATTCTCAATTGAATTCTCAGTCGCACTATAATAGCAGCCACTAAAAGTAAATCTGATCAAGGTAAAAAAAAAAAAAAATTAAGAAAATATTGCCAGCAATCAGTAGGCGGCTATAAGGCGTGGCAATTTTAACTACTACCCAAACTTATTCACCATATATCTTATATGCAGACAGCCAGTTAGCTGCCTGAAAAGGATGCCAGCAAGACAAGACATGGTTGCAACTGAACTAAACTGAAACTGAACTGAACTGAAACTGAACTGAAACTAAACTGAACCGAACTGATGTAAAGTGAACAAAATAATGCAGAGTGCACAGGGCTTGGCACAAAAGATGTTTGCAGTTAAATTAAATGAAAAAGTTTACAACTTTTTTAATGAAATCATTTTATGCTTTTCTTTTTGTGTTTGTTGTTTGTTTTTTGTGTTTTCTTATTTCTTTTTTTTTCAGTTGCTTTTATTTTTGTTTTTTTTTTTGCTTTGCTTTCTTTATCCTAGCATAAACAAAGCGCCCAGCGCAACAATAGCATACAAAACAAATGCGGCAGTTGCAATGCCTTTGTGATGAGAGGGGCTGGCTGGCTAGGGAGGTGGTGGGGGGTAGGTAGCAGGGATTGACGGCAACTTGAAAGAAAAACTTGCATGCAACTTGCAGGCCAAAAAGAAGAAAACGAAAGAAGAAAAAAAAACAAAAAAAAAACAAATAAAAACGAGAAAGATCCTTTTCCGCAAACACTAACACACCCACACATACGCTTTCAGGCACGCACAGCAGCTTACAACTCTATGAACAGAAGGCATATATATGGGCACACATGCACAATCACACACACTCGCACATATGCAGCTGTGTGTGTGTGTTTGCACAGCTTGCAAATGAAATTTGTCTCAAGTTTTATATTTGATTTTCATATTAAAGTCTTAAAGGCGTTCAGCATGTCGTATACGTAATCTGCAGAAATCGAATTCACATTGCATAAAAAAACTCTAGCAGCAACAGCAGCAGCAGCAACAGCAGCAGCAACAGCAACAGCATTGAAAGCATCAGTTCCCTAAGGCTTATGATGGCACTGCTGATGCCAATATGAATGCTTGCACTCACTTCATGCTGCCTCCGCCCTTCGTGCCTTTTTATGTCCTTGTCCTGTCATTGGTTAGCATCAGGCTAAAACAAAACAAGTAAGAACTCTGTACTAGAGTGTACCCGACTACGAGAGCCCCTTTACCTACATATACAGCCATACACACACATACTCATACATACACACAGTTCTAAACGTACTTGACCATTGCGCGCACCTTTTAGCCCCCCACGCTCTATAACGCGGTACTTAATGTTGTATAACTTCCGTGTTTACTGTTCAACTTTAGCGAAATTCACAACGTAGATGAACGTAGATGGTCTACTCAATATGTGTGCGAAAAACAAATTGGATCGATTAAAAATTGTATCTTATAATCGATTTTTTCAAATTGCGTGGGTCAGGGGAGGAAATTCAAAAATCTAAATCAAACTCGTATAGCGTACGAACATAACAAATCTACGTTCCAAATTTCGTTACTCTAGCTCTTATAGTTTCTGAGAAACAGACGCTCATACTGACGGACGGACGGACAGACGGACAGGGCTAGATGAACTCGTCTTGTCGTCCTGATTCAGAATATATATACTTTATGGGGTCTCCGATGATTATTTCTATGTGTTACATACTTTTGGATTTTGCACATTTCCATTAGCTCCGCTTTGCTTCTTTTTTACAAAAAAGCAAAGGGGCTAAAAAATACTAGAAGCGCTAGGGTCATATTTGTGTCATGGCTAAAATGCGGTGCGTGTGCGTTTGCCTCAAACTCAGCTTTCACGTTGTTAAAGCTAAGGCTAAAGCTGAAGCAGAAGCAGCAGCAGAGGCAGCAGCAGAAGCTAATCCAACTGTCACTCTCAGGGTAACTGGCAAATGGCTGACGGGAAATATGCCAAAAATTAGTTTGCTGGCAAAATGCGGGTAAAACTATCTTAAACACATACACAAACACTTACACATATTAACGCACATACACACATACAAACATATATATATATATATAATGTATATACAACGTGGTAAGCAGCAAGTGACAGTTAAGTGGTTTTCAACGTTACCAAATCCACCTCCGTACCATTTCTACGCTCTATCTATCTCTCTCTCAGTCTCTCTGTCTTTCTCTTACTGATAGTCGTCAGTCGTCAACCAAAACGGCCACCCAATCTCTCCCTTGAGCCCACCATTTGTTGCTAGTTGTTAATGCACGCATTTCCGTTTCCTTTCGCCATTCAGAAATTTATGTTTTATTGCAGCTGTTGCGTTTCGTCGCTTCCCGCTTCCCGCTTGACGACGCATCTTCCCTCTTTTTGGCCATACTTTTGGCCATTGCTTCGTTTTGCAGCTTTAACTTGCTTTACGCTTTTATTGGTGCTCTTACTGTGATTTCTGCTGCTCCTGCTGCTGCTGTTGTATACGTCGTATTACGCTCCAAGGTGCATAACTCTCGACTTTGCTACGCATTAATCATAAAGCGGTTTCATGACTACCGACCCCAACCACAAGCTCCGCCTTTAAATTCACTCCCTACCCGTTCCGTACGTCTTTTCATGGAATTTCTACCGTAATACGCATTCCCTCGGATTGCATTTAATTTGGCATTAAGTGCATTCGCCCGGAGCTAGCAACCATTGCCAAGCGGTTTCAGTTCCCTCACGGTACTTAAGCTCTTTATGCCTGATAATAAAGGAATATACTCGAACTTTCCGTACTTATGTACCCTCGTACCTACGTACCTACGTATCTACCTACCTATATAGCTACATAGCTATGTAGCTATGTACCTGTAGAGCTGGCCTGGGTGCGCTCTAACGGTTCCAGAAGCTTAAGCATTGGATACGGATTGACGACTCTACGACTGAGTCGGATTTTTATGTCTACAGACATTATGTCGGCACACACATAGTCCGACACACACATATATATATAAATTTATATATATTTATGAGGCGTCATCAGGACACCAGCTTGATGTCTCCACAAAAGGCGATGAGCTGTGAGTTGAGCTGAGCTGAAAAAAAGAGAGAGAAAAACCACAAAGCAATTTGTAGACACAATGTATGCAATCTACACAAGCCTCAACAATACTACCACTAAATGCTACTGTTGCACTTGCAACAGCCAAATGCTGATGAATCCGAGGAATGCGACTGCCTTTTCATAATGGAACATATTCGCACATAGTTGCTTTTATAACTACTTGGCTTCCAAATATCTTCAACAGGATGAGAGCTATAAACTTTAAGCTCAAACTTCGCTCAAGGGTTTATGGTGAATTCGGATAAAACTTTGGATATTGATATCCTCGCCATTAATCAGTAGGTGATTACAATGGTTAGTAGTAGCCAAAAGTATCCATTCACAATCAAAGTGTTTTGTATCCTAGCTATGGGGAATGCTTTATCAAAGTATCATTTGAAACTTGCTCTAAAAACATTTTAAAATTTTACGAAAAATTTTCCGTTTTAAGCTACAATAGTCAATGGCAGACGTAGAGGAAACAGATGCTCCAGAGGGAGAAGGTGATGAGCAGGCAGAGGAACAGGACGAAAATAAGGAGCCGGAGGATAAACCAGCACAAGAAGTGGAAGAAGCTGAAGCAGAAGATGCCGCAGATGAGTCTGAATCTGATCCCTTCGAGCTACTAGACGAGGAGTCCGAGGATAATGAAGAGGAGTTGCGCATGTATAAGGAATATATCAGTTTGACCAAAGAAATCGATTGTCAGAATGGCATCATAAACGAACTTAATGCTCAGGCTAATGAGATTAGGGATAGACCCTGTCAGACCCGCAGCGATAAAGCCGAATATAAAAGTCTGCGTACATGCCTGGAACAGGAGAATATAAAGCTACGCGCCATGATCAATCGAGCTATAGACCTACAGAATAACGGTTCAAAGAGACTATATGGCGATTTGGAATTAGCAACGACTAGTTTCGATCAAAGTCTCTTTCAAGCAGCACGGGAATGTACACCAAAATATTCTAGTCCAAGGACTCCTTCAAAGCGTACTCGGAATGCACAGCAAATTTGCGATAATTGTGATAATTCGGATACGGATTCCGATGATGGATGTTGTCCGTGAGTTCCGTCCAGTTCAATGCGATTCGGTTAGGCTCACTTCTGTTCGTCAATAACTGTATTTGGAATGTAACTAAATATTAAGTTTATTTAGTATATAGCAATTGTATTAAATTATATAAATTAGTTAAATTAATGTCGACTATGTTAAAGTATTCTTTATTTTGTTATTCCCAGTGGAACTATAAAAAAGAGTTAAAGAAAAGCTTTTATCTAAGCCTTAATTTACACTTATAAACTGTTGTTCAGTTATCTGATAAGTCTAAGCCTATATATAAGTGCCTCAGGTTGCTCCTAATATATTAACATCGATAACTGGCAATGAAACTTATACTACAGCAGCACAAGGAAAAAAAAGGAATGGAGGAGGAAAGGAAGAAATTACGCCATCCAGTCATAACTATTTTATTTAAAGTGTACAGGGAGAGCTTATTCTTTGACAGACTACGTTATTAAATACAGTAAAAACGCCCCACATCTTTACCTTATAAATACCCTTTTAAGGCATTTCTTTCGCCCCTGCGAACTGTTTGTCTAATGAAGGGAGTCTAGGAGAAACACTGGTAGGAGAGGAATGTTCATCCATTAAAGTTGTACGTTAGGGGCACCTTAACTGTATTAAAAATATATATTCGAAAACCACAACCAGATGATAAACTTAACATTGATTGCATAAGTTGGAATGCAGTTGATGGAATGAAAGGCTAATAGAGATACTTAAACTATGTCTAAAGTTGAGGAGGTTTGAAATCTAATGACCTCTAAGAGACGCATCCCGCTGCATGCTTGCTGTCCGTCTAAGCGAGTTTTCACTGTATAATACTTGCAAAAGCTAAACTAATGCCATTTTATGCGTTGGATTTGTGTTTACATTTCAAGAAGACATTCACCGCATCAGAGAAAGACACGAGAGTAATAAGATTATGAGGAGATGAGAGAGGCATACACCATATCGGGAGGAGAGAGACACACAATATACTTTCTATACACATGTTGCTATTACTATACGGGTGCTAGCCAACAGCCGTGTACTTGTATCTACTTATGTGCCATCAATTTGTTCCAGCAAACTCTAGTGGAGAATCCGTAGAGCTTCAAACTTACGCAGCTACTTGGGGGCTATATGGGGCTATGTGAATTGTGGGTGGCTAAAGAGGGTGCAGTGTTGCGAGGGAGACGCTCATTGAGCAATTCATTCAATCGACGAATTCAATAAAGAACAACTAATAAAAATCAAGCGAATAGCAATGGCAATGGGAATGCGAATGCGAATTGGCAAATGCCAAAATGGTATGGGAAATGGTTATTATGCTAGGGAGTTGAGAAGAGCAAAGCAGAGCAGGGGAGTAGAATAGTGGGATAAGAGAAAGCAAAGTGTAAAGAGGGAAAACGAGCAGTGAGCAAGAGAATTACAATTTTCTCGCCATTTGTTTTTGTTGCGTACGCAACACGTTTTTTTTTTGTTTGCTTTTGCTTTTGCTTCTGCTGCTGTCATAATTCGCAAAGAAGGGCGCGCGTGGTAGAAAAGTTCACAAGAAAATAAGAGCAAGAATGAAGGAAACAACAACAACAACAACAACAAAAAGAAAAGACAACTAGAAAATTGTGCGCATTTTGCAAAGCAATGCGAAGGGGAGCTTCAGTGCGGCGTTAGTGGTCCATCAAATGCTTGTAAACAAAGCCAGTAAATGGCGATGTTGATGCCGATGTCGATGTCGATGTCGATGGCAATGTCGATCCCAATGATGATGACGACGACGATGACGAGATAAGATAAAGAGAACGATGAGAAGTTGAGGTAAAATAAAATAGAATACAACGACGACATGGCAATAACATAGCTTTGTCTGTGGCGGGCGAAATGCATGCAAAGGCAATGGGCACAAAAACAAAGCAAATGCGAAATGCGAAATGCGAATGCGAAATGCGAAATGTGAAATGCGAAATGCCAGCCAAGCAGCCAGACAGAATAAGGGGATCAAAGCAAAACTCGCAAGACAAACACCAAAGTGAAGAAGGAGCGGCAGTTGTAAAACGGTTGATGAGTGCAAAGCATGGTAATAGAACGAAAGGGAGCGGTGGGGGGGTCGGTTGTAGTGTGTAGTATGGTTGTATAGGGCAGTGAAGGCAGGTGAAGAGCTGTTGTTGTTGTTACTGGTGGGGAGCACAATCGTCGATGCGAAGCAGCATGTCAAGTGGTAATGGTAAATGGCGTTCTGCCGTAAAGTTCTGGGCGTATGGGCTGCGCTCCTGTTTCGTTTTGCCGCTTTGTGTTTCCACTGCCCTGCCACGCCCATACCCCTGCCACTGATTCTGACTCTGCGACTGCCTCTGCCACTGCCCTTGCCTCTGTTACTGCCTCTGCTGCCAATGTCCATGCTCATGTTTATACTCATGCCCATGCTTATGCTTATGGCACTGTGGCATCCACGTTTAACATCCACTACGTTTTGCTCGTATACTCTCTTTGGCATTTTAGTCTCTCGCTCCCGTTCTGTGTGTGTGTCTTTCTGTCTCTCTGTCTGGTCAGCGCCGCCAAAACAAAGTCAACTCTTAATAAAAAGGGGAACGTTTTTGGCGCGCAAATCCAGCAAAAGAAGCCAACAGTCAGTGCGAACTGACGTCGACTGCAGCAGCGACGTCAACGTTAGCGTTACGAGCACGGCGTCACCTAGCGTCCATTCACCTCGCTGAACGTGTATAACGATGCGGAGTTGGATCTTAACAGTAGTGAGAGAAAAAGACAGGGGAATAAAATAAAACAACAACAGATAGAACTAAAACACAGGGTGTACACCCAGCCAGTAAAGGCGGTAGGTGGTGCAGGGAAAGCACTTGGTGGCACATTTCACATTTTATGCGCTTCGATTCAATTCCATTTTCCATTTCGTTCTACTGCTCAACTTACTTGTTTTGTTTTTTGTTATTGTCTGCGGCCTTTCCACGTCCAGTCATATCTATCTATCCTCCCTTTACCATCATCTATCGGAACTCAGTTAACTGACTAACCATAATATCCACAACCATATCCACATATACACACACACACACACACACACATACACACACACACACACACACACAAATACAATCATCTTGCAAATTCTTTGACTGCCTGCGATCTACGACCAGCTGAGGCGTAATTATTGTCGATACATGAGCACAAGATATTTACAACGTAGAATCCCACTTGGAGTTCGATGCACTGCCACTGGCATCAACAGCAGCAGCAGCAATGCTCGGTTCAACTATGTGAACAACTACAGATACAAATATACATCAACAAAATGATATACAGATACATCGTGTTGATGCTTTTATATCTATCAGATGCCAATGCCGATGCTTATGTGAATGCCTATGACGATGCCCTGCTGCCACAGCTATAACCATTTCTTGATATCGTTCTTATAGTTGCTGTATTTTATGGCAAGTGCTGGCAAATTGTGGCCAACAAATGGCTCATTTGAGCTGTCATAGGGATACAATTTGTCTAGGGGTATTTCCGTTATGTTGCTGCCAAAGGCATTAACCCAACCCAAACTTAAATCTGACTCACATCAACTTTAGCAGCAGCAACAGCAACTGAGTTGACCTTCTGTTTGTTAGGTCATTATATTAACTAGCAATATTTACAATGTTCTTGGTATATTATAAAGTACAATTAATTGATGAATTTCTTACTTTATTTAATAAAACTAATCATTCCCTTTTTGTTTGTTAATCCATCGCTTATTCCTAGGAATAATTTGTATAGTAAGCTAAAGTATGGTTTTAAACTTTGACCTTTAAGACTGACACACACACACACACACACACACACACACACACATTTCTAGGATCAGCAAAAGCTTCGACTTGAACAAAAGAAAGAAAAAAAGTAAAATTGTAGACCCAATTCCAGGAACCCCTTCTCGAGGCACTTGAGACCTCTGCTCCATAAGTCCTGTATGCCCCTCGTATGTGCTCAATGTAGGCACGTGAATTGCGCACATTTTTATTCAAAGAAAAGTTTTCTAAATTAATTTCGCATATAAAAATGCCAAACGGAGACAACAACAACGAAATGAAACAACAACAGAATCCATAAAATTTGATGTGGCTGACGCGTCAACGCACGCACAAAGGTCATAGGCGTCGCTGTGTGAGGGTCAAAGTTCAGAGACGCGTAAATTTAGCAATACGTGCGCAACGCTTAGACAGACATTAATCAAATCAAATGTAACGAGAATGAGAGTGCCAAAACGAAACATAGTGAATAAACGGATGAAAAAGTAAAATTTTTGGCAACAAGATCTCTACTCTAATCCCTGTCGGAAAAACTTATCAACTCAAAAGAATATAGTTGTATGTGTAGCCAGTGCTTTATATAATATATATAGGAATAGCTGTGGCTAATACTTATTGGCTTTTAAACAAAGTAACTCAACTCATAGCATTGACAGATCAGGTATGTTATAGGAAATTTTGCTAATCTCCGATCTCCTGTGATAAGCTTATCGATTTTCCCGCTGAAACTTAAGGTCTACGCCACTGTTAGTTCGCTTCAGTCGCTTTCACTTTAACATGCTTGCTGGCAATCATTCAAGCAGCCGCCGACGTCTGGAAAACTTCTTTGGTCTCTGGGCACACTTGGACAACAAATCACTTGAAGTGGAATATTGTCGTCTGTGATGTCTACGCACATTTAGGCGGTTGGCAGCAGGCAGCAGCAGGCCTGACAGCAACACCCTGTCACGCTGTCTTCTTATACTTTCTTCGTATCAAACTCCCACCCACTGCCTGTCATTGCCTTCGATTTGTTGGGGCGGACCCGTTAACCCACCCAAACCTAACTGCAAACGAATTGTAAAATGTCTTCTTCATTCACGTGCGCCACGTAAACTTTTATTTTCTTCGTCTTAAAGTATATCCTGTAAGCACATTTAGGTAAATGATATAACTAAGATGAATTGGTTATATGCAACAGTTATTAAAGGATACTTCTTGACCAGCAATATAAGCAAAATAGTATAGGGATATATTCTATGGATTAAGCCGCTTTCCTCGCCTGAAATCGACAATTTTTCCGCTTTGCTTTAAAGTCGAATTTACTTTTTGTAACTTCTTTGTAGCATATACTCTAGTCGTGCATTCACTATCTATTAAAATCTTACTTGTTTCCTTTTTAACGTTTTTTCTGGTTTTTTTTCTTGAAGCATTTTTCGGCTACGGATTTGTAGTCTGGCAGTTGGTCCTTTGTCTGTCCTTAGGTCTTTGTTTGTTTTGTCTGCTATTCCTGCTGCTGATTTGGCGCGCATATGTTGAGAGCAGGCACCAAGCACAGGGCAACGACAGTGGTAAGAGGTAAAAGCAGAAGCACACAGCACACACACACACACATATATAGACATACGCAAAGAGACTCCATGACCACGCCCCACCGCCTGAGACTCTGCAGACAGAGACGACATTTGGGATTTCTTAGTGATTTTTATTTATCTAAAAATGAAAAGGCACACAAACTGAAGAAGTCCTCAATCTACAGTTCTGCCTAGGGTAAATACGTGTACAGAGCACAAGACGAAGCAGGGAGACATGATGATAAGGAGAGACGGATAATAGAAGTTAGAAGGGGGTTAAGGGGATTTTAATGTCGCTTTGATTTGTGGCAATCGCGCACTAAACGTCGCAATTTTTGAAGTGAAATTGCTCGAATTATTCGACGAGTTGCGTCTGCGAGCTTAATAAAGGAGAAAAAGAAAACTAAAAGAACTCCCCGTCGATGACAATGACAATGACAATGCGACAAGATGCATTTGCTTATATTTGATTATGTGATCTGTCTTGTTCTATACTATATACTCCATTCTCCGTACTCTATATTATATTCTATATTATTTTCGGAACTGTGCTATTCCAGCCTGATTCCGGTACGCATTGAAGTTTCCTTCGTTACCAGGATGGCAACGTGAGTCCTTGTTATCCTTATTCTTTAGACTGTAAATAAACATGTTTGGCAATATGTCGCCCTAAGTAGACATCTCATGCCTTTATGCTAACCCTTCTCGCACTTTCTGAACCAAAACTTAGTATACAGTAGATGTTGCCCCTGTGGATAGCTGCCACAGCTAAACGTAGACACTGAGCGGCATTGTTCTGCTAAATATACTCTGTATTGCAATATCTCTAGGGATATATCTACTTATGTTTTAATAACTCTATAATCCAAAGAATATAGGGATAAGTTTTCATATTGCACTGATTTCCTAACTGAAAATCTGAAGATCTGTTTGTTTTCCTAGTGTTTTTTTTTTGTCTTTATGAAGGGTGATGCTCAGCATGCATACTCGATTAAGTTGCCTGTCAATTTTGTTAGTCTTTAACAACAACTTTTGGCCTTTAAATGGAAATAAATTAATTCCCTACTTATATTTTTATATGTAATTCTTTCTGTGGATCCCACTCGATTTTGACAGCTTCAATTCACATTAGAAGCTAATTTCAAAATTCCAAAAATATTCCTAAAATAAAAAATTTTTTTTTAGCAAAAAAAAAAAATCGAATCGTATGATAGCTGTATGTATAAAAAAGAAAGAACTTTGCTTGCAAAGGTCAAGTTTTTTTTGACTTTTCTGCTAGTCCTGTAGCTACAGGACGCTACGTCTTAGAAGTCAATAAAAGTCTTTGTTATCCTTGATTCCTCTTTGTGCAATCAAAATTGTGACTATTTGTGGGTTAATGAACTGCAGACGTATAAAAACAAACACCAAAATAAGTGGCTAAAACAACAAAAGGTTTCGAACAGAACGTGGACAGGTGCAATCGTTAAAGCAGGTGCAATATTTAGTGACTGACAAAAAGACAGACAGAGAGACAGACAGACGGACAGACAGAGTGCTGGAACAACAACAAGAAAAGGCGCTTTCTGGGCTAAAACAGACGGCAGTAAACAAACATTTAATAAACTGCCCCTGCAATAGGGATACAGAATTTTGGATTGTCGATTGAGAATTGGGAGATCAACGATTTTGTTTTTGCGGCAAGGGATGTAGTGTTAAAGGGATGTATTGGGGGATGTTGCAGCCGCATTGAAATGGCGAACGCTAAACAAAAGCAAGCAGCTTGGGGCACATCAAATATGAATAAGGCTGATGGAGATGAGCAGTTAGGGAGTCGAAATTCACTCGCTAAATATTTAATAACGAAACGCATCATCTGCTGCATAGCGGCTCAAAGGACAATGACGCCATGCATATAGACAGAGACGGGGATAGCAGCATGAGCGGGGACACCGACAGGAGGAGGGAAGCGAACGCGTTTTTGCAACAAAACAAATCTGTTGACTGAATTGTATTCACATTCGACTACAGCTACAGGCAGCGGCCACGTGACTGTGGCCATAGGCTGTCTCTTTGGCTTTATCCGTTGCGTACGTTTCTGCCTCTGTCAGAGTCAACAACAACAGCAGCAGAAGCAGCAGCAGGAGCAGCAGCAGCAGCGGCAGCAACAGCATCTGCAGTCAGCATCCATCAGGTTGTTTTGGTTATTGTTAGTTGAGAAGGGGGCTTGGAGGGGAGGGGGGGGGGTGTGAGTTTAACGATTTGTCTTGTTTTCTCAACTGCCGCTCGTGAATTTGCAATGTCAATGACGCCGTCGATGTTGCTGCTGCTGTTGCTGTTGCTGCTAACGTTGCTGTCGTCGTCTGCTCTCATAAAAATCAACCCTCAAAAAAATAAATCGCAATAAAAGCAGCAAAAGAGCGCGCTCAAAGCACTATGGGGGAGGTGGAGTAGTAGGGTTGTGGATGGTGCGGGGGCGTGTCAGGCAGTGGATTGTGAGGGACCTGGGTGAATTGGTGAACAATTCAAATGCTGCATAGGGGTGAAGGGGTAAAGGGGTCAGATGAGTACTCGGGCTCGGACTCGCACTCGGATTTGTATTTGAATTTGAATTTGGATTTGGAATGGTGTGTAGATCATTGTCCTTGACGGAGTTCATTCACCGACGAGCCACCGGCATTTCGTTGATGATTTTTGTTAGCCCAACCATTCGAATTGCCGATTTTAATATTGGGTAGTGAGTGACTGAGTGAGTAAGTGAGTGAGTGAGTGAATAAATGAGGCGGTAGACTGAAGAATGGCAGATTGAAGGAACGAACATTGCGAGCGGGCGTGCTTATGAATGGATGAGCGGGTGAACGGGTGAGCGGGAGAACGGGTGAGCGGGAGAACGGGTGAGCGGGAATCGGGCGAGCGGCTAAGTTACTGAGCTAGTGAGTAACTGAGTGAGTAACTCTCTGCTGACGTTGACGTTGACGTTGTCGCTGGCGTAGACAGCAACGTTGTCTGTCTGTCTGCGTGTCTGCCTGGTTGACTGGCTGGCTGGCAGTCTGGTGGTGTAACCGACCTAGGACTTGCCATGTGGTATTGTCTGCTGCTTTTGCTGGTTTTCATGTTTATTTTTGTGCTTTGTTCTGCTTTGGTTTTAATGCTGCTGTTCCCTGTTGCTTCGTTTGCATTTGGCGGGAAAAGTTCGACGACGTTCGGCCTCGGTGTCGGTCTTGGTCTTGCTCTTGCTCTTGCTCTTGGTCTCAGTCTCGGCGTCTCGTCGTCATCGGTGGTGGGCACAACGACAACAACAGAATTTATATAGCCAAAACAGAACATATAATATATGTCCAGACGGCACAGCAGACGGCTGCACGTCGTAGCCAATAGAGGGGAGCCGGTATGGTATGGTATGGTGTACTGTGGTGTGGTATAGTGTGGTGCGGTTTGGTTTGGTTTGGTGGATCAGGTCTGTCAGACAGTCTAACCAAGCGCAGCCCCCGAGGCACAAAATGCAAAAAACCAGAACAGCCAATGAACAGGGGAACAGCAACAGAGATAGGAACCTGAACTCGAACTCGAATCCGAATCCAAATTCAAAACTCAAACTGAAAACAGACTTAATTTGTATGTATATATATAAATATATATATATATATATATGTTCGTGTGTGTCTGTGTGTAAGTATATGTAATTTATACGAACGATGATTCTAAACTGTGGCAACATCATTACGTGGAATAATGAGGGGGAATTTTTCATGTCTGTCTACAGCAAAAGAGATCCAAGGTCTAACAGGGTTATGGTGAGATGGGGGAGGAGTGTGGGGGGTGATATTGGTAGAGGGGCCAAGGCATAGTTGGCTGACTGACAATACCAATGGATTGGACGCTCGTAAACTGATATTAAGGTCGACGACTGCTAATTTGTGGATGCGTCGGCCATACGAAGGAAGTAACAAAGAAGCAGAAAAACACGAAGAACGAGGACGGGAAGGGCATAAACTGATGAAAGGGGTGTAACTGTGAAGAATGTGTGAGAGGAGAAGCCGCAACAACGTCAACAGACAAACCCTGAAACAGCTACAAGGTACAGTTTTAAGGCGTGGCAGTGGTCTCTCTCTCTCTTTCTCTCTTTGTTATGATATTAAATCGAATTGCAAATATCAAAACAGCAACTGCTCTGCCATCACTCTCTCTCTTTCTCTCTCTCGCTCTCTCTGCTTAGCTTAATAAATCATAAAAAATATATATTATTTTAATATATGCTAACTATGTTCCCATTAAGTCATTAGATTATGCCAATCATATAGACCGACCTTAGATACTTCAGTTACTTATTATTATACAATGACAATCCTTAATGTATTCAGTTCAGAGCTTCATATTCTGTTTCCCTTTGATACACTCATTGAACAATAAACAATAAACAATAAACAATAAACAGCCCCCTTCAACCATACATCCGATTTTATAACCCAAACAAACAATTAGAAGGTCAGGGACATGAACCTCACATGAAAAACACATTCACAGACATCCTTTGGGTTATACTTACCCACAGGGCTATAAAGCTCATCAAGCTTGAGGCTTGAGGCGTATAAAAAACTATTTACAGTTGCTTCATATTGTACCCCAAGTCGTAGAATAATTGAATTGAAACCAGTTTTAATGAATGAAATGGATAATAGGGTATCCTTTTACTCTGTTGCCTTTTATGTCTGGCATTGTTTACTGACTGAGCTATAGGACTATGGTCAAGGATCTGCTTCAAGCTTCAAGCTTCAACAGTCGCAATGAACAAATTTATACGAAACAATTTTGTCTCTAATTATATTTTAATTAAAAATTATTTTAAAAAGCCAAACATACGCAGACCAAACAATTGCAAACTGGATTAAGGATCGGATTCTCCATAAAAGCCCAAAACAAGATAGAGACCATAAAAGGAACAAAACAATAACAAAAGTAAATTTCCATATTAATATCAAATTTCCAGAGTAGTGAGCACTTCGTTGAGTTTACAATACTGTACGTAATTTATGGTGCTCCCTTACCCCTTTACTTTATACCCCCAACTTAGCCTTGCTCCTCATTTCTTATTTCCCTAAACCCTAGCTGTGCGTGTCTGGTTGTGTGTGTGTATGTGTGTGTGTGTGTGCGGGAAAGGCAATTAAAAGCGCTACGCAAGATATTTGAATTGAATGAACTGCGCCTTACGCACCAGGAAGTCCCTGCCAAAGCAGCATTACTCGTAGCAACGAGTCCTTAAACATAGACCAGGATAACTACAGACACCAAACAAGGGCTCGCACCATGCTCGCACATGGCCTCAGCTTTTGGGTTTGCGCTTAGCTTTGGCTTTGGCTTTAGCTTTAGGTATGGATTCGATGGTGGTTGGTAAGCTCGTTCGCTAGATGTCTGGCTGGCTGGCTGGTTGCTCCAGGCAATGTGCGCTACAAGTATAGCCCTGGCCCTTGCTCCTGCCCAGATCCCGTCTCGTCGCACCGCCAGACGATACCCACAAACTAAAAAGGCGGCCAACGCACCAAATATGACTACGAATACGAATACGAATACGAATACGAGTATGAGTATGAGTGCTGGTATGAGTGCGAGTACATAATGCGAAATGCGAGGACTTGAAAAGTGCGTTGATATTTTGTGCGTGGCCAGGAAGCGTAAGCGACGACAGCGTGTCAAAGTCCTGAAGCTGAGACGCAATAAGACCGAAGGGTGGCCAACAACAGCACCACCATAAGCAACACCATCACCAGAACCACCATCAGGCCAACACCATGACAACACCCAGTCCAGTTTAGCTCAGCCAGACAGCAGCGAGTCCTTACTCTTGCCTTCAGCTACACTCACAGAAAATACAAGCAACAAACTGAAGCAACAAACAAAACATTCATTCAATGTTTAATTGTTACTTGAGTAAATAAGTCACAATGTTTACTGTAACAATTAGAGTATAGACACAATAAACATAACTAACATTGCAACAATTATTGCTACTACCAATAAACAAAGACTAAAGTAAAATCAAAGACAAAGATAGTATATCTAAGAATATTTGAATGATCTATAAATTCTATATGAAACTTATTATTGTCCTTCTATTCCGTTATGTGTAAAGGATATGTTGCTTTAAGTAACAGTTGGTTTAAGGATTTAATTAACTTGCAACTGTTGCTGTTATTAGCTGGGGCAAAACTCTTAAAAAATTTCTCTGAGTGTATTGTAACAATGGGCTCTTGGAGTTTAACGAACTTTAAGCATTTCCTGCCGACTGGTAAGGACTCCTCTGCCCTTGTTGTGCCACCCCTCATCCTTGGTCAGCTTTTATTTCACATTTTCTGGCCGATTCAGCCTCATGAGCAATTTGCCAGCGTCCAGTTTCAGTTTCATTTCGACTTGGACACGTAACGAGGCACATCCTGGGCAAATTCACAAGGCACAAGGCCGGAGGCACAGGCACAGACAGTGGCATAGAGGTATAAGCATTGTGGCATTGCCACAAGAGCACCGTTATTGGCTCATCCACACAATAAACTCTTACCATACCAGTTCTCCCCTCCCCCCCACATACCCTGCTGCTCCTGTTGTTCTTTTCTACATTCTATCTGCCTTACGTGATGTAACAATGCGGTAGGTTGGGAATTGTCGCTGCTTCTGTTTTGTTTGTGTGTGTGTGTGTGTGTGTGTGTGTTTGTGAGTGTATTGCCAGCTAAATAAATTTGCAAATAATTTACTTTTGCCTTGTCTGTCTACCGCCGCTCACACCACTGCCCCCTCCCTAATAGCTACTGTTTGTTTCGTCCTTTTTGCTGCTGATACGGCTGAGGTAGCAGCTTCATTCTATCTACCAGCTTCCCGTTTTGCCGTTTTACCGCTTTGTCGTTTGCTGCCAGTATAAGAAACGTCTTCAGACATTCGGTAAGCGTTGATCAAGGTCAATGTGCGTGCTGTGTCAGTAACCTTTGCCCATTGTCGCCTCCAACAACAACTCCTCCCAGACAACTGGCAACACCCGTCGATCTACCGCTTGTTCTTGCCCGCCCTGCCGCACCTCTACCTCCCTCTATACATTTCTACACAAAATCTACCCCTCCCCTCCCCCCCCCCCCATCATCACACAACAATTCTTATCACCCTGCTCTTGTCGTTTTTATTATATTTGGGTTTGTACTTATATATATATATATATATATATATACCGATTTTTTTTTGTTGCTCTTCCTTTCCTTTGCTCGCATTTTGCACTGCGTCGTCTGGACGGCCAAAAAAAAAAATGAAGAAAAAAAATTATATATATTATTCGAACAGATGTGCAAAATGTTGGAAAGTCGCCTGTGCCTTCGTCTTGGCACCCCGTCACCCCGTTAGCCCCCACCCCACACAGACTAAACTTCAGGATGCTGACTTAGTCCCAGCCTGGTCGTTGACGTATCCATTGTGCTGTTGCTCCTCATTGTTGTAGCTGCTCCTTATTATTGCTATTGTTGTTGCTGCTGTTGTTGATGTTGTTGTTGTTGTCATGGCTGCTGTTGACTCTCGAGCCAAAAGGCATTTGATTTGCCATAATCGCATATTAGTCGTTTGGCCAACGTTATGTATTTACTTTATATGTCCTGTCTGTCCTGACCCACGTAATGGCTATCGAAAATGCTATGGCTGTTGTTGCCTCTTGTTGCACTTACATGTAAGTCGCAAAAAATTGAAAGCTGGCTTATCACAAATCAGTTATCAACTCGGTCGCTCATATGGCAGCTAAACGCTTGACTGCAGGCAAAAGCTTTACTTGATAAAATGGCCCCATCAATTGAACAATTTGTTAACTTGGTTAAAACGAGCACCAAAAATGGGCATTAGTCTCTCTCTCTCTCTCTCTCCCTCTCTCTCTGTATGGGAATATGTGTGTGTGTGTGTCTGTATTTCAAATTGTGTAAGCAACTTGAAAAATTTAAAGGCAAAGCCAATAAAATATATTTTTATGAAGAGTCCTTTTGCAATTTTTCTCTAAATTTTTCAACAAGATCTGAAATGAATGAAGATTTTAAACCTAACTGTGTTTTATATATAAGCCTTATATGATTTATTCTTTTGCTATATCATATATAATCACATATATAGTTTTAAGTTAACTAATAAATCATATGTAATATGGCTAAGGACATTCGCTGCTCTCGTATCGTTGGACGCTTTATTGCTTTTCCATCATATCATGATGTGAGAGTAAAGTTTTGGCTAATTACCATCCTGACTTCTGCACACTTAACATTTCGCAACCATTTACTTCCCCCTCCCTCCCCTACACCCAGCTGGCCATGGCTTGTTGTTGTCTTTTTGGCCCCAAACTCTTGGCTGACAAATAGTTTGAATAATTACACTGCCAACTCAGCTCAGTTAGCCAGCTGTTGGTAGCCTGTCTTCTGGCTTTCCCTTACACACTCTCTACCTCACTCTCTCTGTGTGTGTGTGTGTGTGTATATATCTATGCTCTGTGCTTACACTCTTACCATTTATTCTGGCCAACAGTTGCCAGCATATTACACTCAATATATCATTCATTATCCGCCATGAAAAATTAGCAATCGCATTTTCTCTGCGACGCTCGTTTAAATGCAAAAAATAATTTTTAAGAAACTTTTATCAGTTTGCTGGCAGGCAAGTGGAGCCCACCATATAACCAGTCCACCACTCAACCACTCAAACACACAACCACTGAGCCACCCAACTAAGAAATCAACCAACCAGCTGGGTAACTATTGCAGGCAAGTAGCAGGGAAATCTTAGGAATGTGCAACAAGGAGCATAAAGACAGGAGTCATAAGACTAGGCTAGGAACAAACTTTTAAGGAGCAGTTTTGTTCCTTTTATTTTAGATTTTCATTTTCTTTTTTTTTGGTTCTTTGCCGGTTGGGCGCATAAAAATTAGCTAATAATGATGGCCATAAAATATGATTTGGACAGGGTGGCAGCCACATCAGCGCGAAGTAGAAGCTGAAGCAACTGCCGCAGTAGCGACAAAAGTTTTCCAATAAAATCAGACACACTGATAGGTCAAGCCGATGCTGATGCGGATGCTGACGCTGATGCTGATGCCGATGCCAATGTGGACATCGATCATCTGGTAGTGTCTTCCTCTACAGATATGTATGCCAAAGTTGGTAAATGAATTAAAAAAGTTGATGCTTGACTATGGCTATTGTTGTTGCTGTTGCTGTTGGTGTTGGTGGTGTTGGTGGTGTTGGTGGTGTTGGTGGTGCTGGTGGTGGTAATTAACTGTGGATACTACAAGCAACAATTCTTAACTTAGATATAGAAATACAACAACAATAGCAATAACAAACTTCAGCTTCAGTTAGAGCTCCAGCAGAGTGTGACTCTGCTGCAGGAGTCATTCTTGAAAATGATTCATAATTATTGCAATGCGGCAAATCGGTAGCGCACTTTGAAAGCTTTACGTCCTTTTGGCACCATAAAATTGACAAATGTGTCTGTAAACTTGGCTAATAAAAGGGACATGGCCTATGGACTATGATGTACAGCATTGCTTATGGGGTATGAAGTATGGTGTGCGGCATCAGCGCCTGTCGTTCGTCCTGTCGATGCGTTTCAATGCGATGTGATTGTCCTTGATAAAACAGCCGCTGATTGTCGCACTTCTCTGACTCACCTCACTTACAATTACAAATTTTTGGTATCTCCCTAACACGCCTGCACCGCCCCCTCTTTATTTGAGATAAGAGAGCAAAGAGTAAAGAGAAAATAACAAATAAGTAACAAGTAACAAATAGCAAAGAGCAAAAGGGCAAAGGGCAATGAATTATGCCTTCTGACTATACTGGACAGGCGATAACTAAAACGCATTTGGCGCAAGTTCAAGCTAAAGCTGAAACTGAAACTGGAGCTGGAGCTGGAGCTCGTGAGATTTGAGTTTGAGTTCAAGTAGCCGCAACAAGGACGAGATTTATTGTATTCGAAAAACAAGTTAATGAAAATTTGATGATGGCATTTGATAAACACAATCGCGCCATATATCAACTGGAGCTGGAACTTCAGAGCAATGGAGCAATAAAGCTATGGGGCTCTATGAAGCTCTATTGGATGCGATTCACAATTCTGGTGACACTCACAACATAGCGGTCATTGCCATTGCCCATTGGATTATTAGAAAGCTTAGTTTCAGTTTTCAACCATATACATTGGGGTGGCAAACATATATACATACACACAACAAACACACACACACACACGCACAGAGAGAGAGAGAGGGAGAATCAGATTATAATGGGTTTTGCGTTGGGCAGCTCAAGAATTATGACAATGCGGCGAGATATTATCGCTAATCGAGACGACTACTTGAGAGTTCAGTTAACCGAGACCAATGGAGATGTGTTGTATTATGGCCATATTGAAGTAATTTATGGCTAGCATAAGTGCAGGCAAATGACAGATATGTGTACACAACCATACCATACCATACGATACTAGTATAACAGATAGACTCTAGCTTGTACAGCAGCGGGTGAGCAGGGTGGGGTGAGTGCAAAAATTGTTGCGACAGAGTTGAGTTTGCTGGAGTTCAGTGAAACGAATGCTGAATATTAATATAAAGCATTTGTGTAGTAAACGAGTATATAATAGCATCAAGTTTTCGTTAATGCATTTGACCATAAAATTATATATATATATATATATATATATATAACTTGCTAACTTAAGTATTATGGGCTAATGGTTTCAGCCAGTTAACTTAGCTGAAACTTATAACAAAGTGCATTGATCTATTGCTAACATTTATTTCAACTTTAACTCAAATTAAGAATAATAAGAAATGATTTGTATTAGTTTAATCTTTCAACTCATAGTACTAGGTATTAAGTATATGCATATAGCTCCTTGAAAGTCAATAATAAAAAGATTAATAACAAAGGTTTTCATAATTGTGCTTAAATCTTAAAGATATCAATGTGTCTCCCTAACATTTACTGATCATAAATAGGATACCAGAGTAAGGTTTCCCTTTTTCGATAAATAGCTAAAAGTTTTCCATATAATTGTATTGTATTGAAAATCATAATGAAAACTTCAACACTTTGTCAATAATTTAAGAATAGTTTCTTCTATTTTTCAGAATTTTGTTTTTTTTTTTTTGGGAAAATTCCTATTAATGTTATCATTGATAAATTGTATAATATTGATTAAGAATGATCTTTAATGCAAAGATGCATCGTATTCATTTTTAAAGATTAAATAGAGCGAAGGTCCACGTAGGGCAAACTTTTGAAATGACCGACAGAGTTCCAGGAATGTCCACAGGCCACTTACTGATTTTATTTCCCACACACACACACACACACACACACACACACTTTGCACACAAATGCAATGAAAAGGACACGCCAGGGACAAGGCTCTTTCTGACTAGGGCGTTAATGTGCGAAGTGCGTCTGAATGAATTTCAGCAGAAATATCAAAGCTGTTGCTCTATCTGTATTCATATCTGTATATATATCTATATATATATATATATATATATATATTGTGTGTGTGTGTTTGTATCTATTGAATGTATGCTTGTGTCTGTATCTGTCTTTGTGTGTGTATGTAGGAAGGCAGCACAACTCGTTTCGCAAGACGCATAGAAAGGATAAAGGTAAATCACCTTTTGTTTGTTGCCATCGAAATGACCGAGTTCATTGTCAAGTTCAGGTATCGTCTCCTCTAAGCATATGTGTGTGTTTGTATTATGTGAATGCATGTTTATGTGTGTGTGTGTGTGTGTTAGTCTGTGAATTTGTTGCGCTTGCGTAAAATTTGCTACTCAACCAGCAAACAAATAACCAAAAGGAGGCTGACGCTCTGGACCTGCAACTGAAGTGTGGCTATGTCTGCGGCTTTGGGTTTACTTTTGGTTCACTTTGGTTTGGTTTGGTTGGGTTTTGTTTTGGTTTTGGTTTTGTTGGACTCTGGTTATAGGTTTGACTTGGAGACTGGGTATTGGGACTGAGACTGAGATTGAAACTGAGACTGAGACTATGACTGGATCTTAGGTTGGAGCTGTTGCTGTGTTGTTATGGTCTAAGGTTGTCGTTCTGCTTCTGACTCTGACTCTTTGAAGCTGGCTATCGTTGTGGCTATGGCTGTGGCAATGGCTCTAAAGGTTGGTTCATACTCAAAGGATGCTCCATAAAACAAAAAGCTATGCGAAAGTGACATTTATGTGTTTTTAATTCCTTTAGTATGTGTTTGGTTGGCTTTTGGGCTCTTATTATGTGCCTTCTTTCTAAGGAATTTGCTGCCTTTCGTCTGAATTTACCTTGCAACAGAGCATTGACCTGCAGCCAAACGTTGCGCCCTGTGGCAACCGAATTTGGCCCGATAAGCTGCTAAACAATAAAAGCAAATACTAACAACAACTGAAATAACAACATTGCATAGTTTTATATTCTCAATTGGCCACAATGTTAGGCAAGTTTATAGAAATCGATTTTTGTATGTCTTTAACTTTGCCACTGGATTTGCAACTTTTTATATCCATTACAAAAATGTTAAGTATTTTTTATGTGGCATTTAATTATGATTCATAAGATTTTAATTAAGTGTTTAAAATAAAAGTTTATGTACAGTATATACACAATTAAGTAAATAACTATTATAAATTGATCTATACTAAATTGTATATTTATAGTCACTTTAAGAGGTCCTAATCGCACATCATTTAATAAGTATATTAGTCTTAGTTGTATTTTCTTTTGGCCAATATACTGCAGATAAGTTACCCGGAGACCGCCTTATGAGTGCGCCAGCGTCTTAATCTGTATGAACCGATCATAAACAAACCGTGAGGTTTGAGCCATCGCCTGACGCCACTTAAACGCCACCGAAATAGCCAAAAAACGCGAAATTCCTTTTTAGCCAAGCATTCGCTTTGTCTTAACTCGCTCTCTCTCTTTCTCTCTTACTCTCTTACTCCTTGACTTTGTATGTCTTGCCGTGTGTGTGCCTGCGGCTACCTGTGCGGGTCATTGAATGCAACGCTTATCAAGTCGCTTGGCTGCGTTGCATGTCTGTCGATTGGACGTTGTCCCACACGTCCACATTGATTACAAACTGCTGAATGAATTCCGCCGTTTCATTTGCCATTCGCCATTTGCCCCAATCCCATTCCAAAAATTGAGCTGAGAATTTTGGGTTGCGTTTGAGTTGAGCCGACGCTGCTGCCTGAGCAGCTACCTTTGCTGCCGGTCCAGACCGAAACTGAAACCTGGTCAGAATTCCAAGAAGGACATCTCTCTTTTTTATTGTTTGGCTTTTTATGCTGTTTTCATTTAAAGCATTTTATGGCATTTTGTTTTAGTCGCCGCTTCATTATGATTTTTATGGCCACTTTGACGCTGCGTTCGACGCGACTTAACTTAACTTCACTTGGCCTGGCTTGGACTCGGGCACAGTCGCAGTATTGGCCATAGTCTGGTTGCAACCATTTCATTCTTTTCTTCTTCTTTCATCGCTCTTAGTTATTCAGACTTGAACTTTTTTTTGGGTAATGCGCCTACGCAGGCCACAAGTGCAAAAGGGGACGACAATGAAAAGAGATGTTGCAGGGTGAGGTGGGAGATATTGTGGTATCAGGCATGCCTTCAATGGTTACTAACAATGCCCCGCGCGGTGGTTTGTTTGAACACCGAAAACCGTTTTTAATGCTCGTTATAATTTCGCTGTTGCTCCTTTTTCTTATATATATTTTTATAATGGGATCTGGCAACGGGAAGCGGACAGGGGAGAAGGGTTTGAGAAGCGGAACATCGAACAACGCCATCGGGATTGGAATCGAGATCGGGATCCGGATCTCAATCTTGAGAGTCTTCGTCTCTGTATCTGTATCTGTATCTGTCTCTGTCTCTGTCTCTGTCTTCTTGGTTACGGGTGATTGCCCTCTAAAGCATGCCCCATGTAATTTTTGCTTAATATCCTTGGGGGCAAATGAAACTGTTCTTCAATCTCCTCCTACTTTCTCTTCCCATTTCATGTGTCTTCACCAATAATGTTGTTGTCTCTTGTTACTTTGTTTCAGTATGTGTAGTCACCGACGTTGAAATGAAGTTGCTCGGTTTTAATTGGGATCATTAAGACCTCATTCTGGCCTTAGCCTGGGTCTGGGCCATGGCTATCTCTGATATTTTATTTAGTTTTATACAGCACTGAATGCTGCTATTTCCATCAACTATCGATTGGATATTTGATACTATTTTATTATATATATCTCTATAAAATGACAACGATTAAGATAAATCTTAAGAACTCTTTTATTTGATGTTATTTTAGCATATTAAAAAATGTTTTTAACAAATCGTTTGAAACCCCTCACAGTGCTTTGCGATTTCTAATAATTTTTAGTCTCTTCAAAATCGAAAAGTATATAACAAGTAGAAATAATCACCTGAGACCCTGTATAGCATATATATTCTTGATTAGAACGAATAGCAGGGTCGATCTAGCCCTGTTTGTTTGTATGATCGCCTGTATATCAGAGACTTTAAGAGCTAGAGCAACCGAATCTAGAAGCCGTGGGCAACAGCTTACAGTGTGTATACGACTCGAGTACACCCGACTACAGTTTTCTTACATATTTCAAAAGGCAAAGGGGCTAATAAACTAAATGAAATAAATGCATTACATATTTATTTACTTCTGACCTATAATAGTCTCTTATCAGCGTAGTCTATTTTAGGTGCAAGCTTTTGTTTAAGCTGACTTAAGTTCCGATTGAAATTTAAATAATTACTCTTATTCGTCTTCTTGTTGAATGCGGTTTCATTTTATTGTTTAACTGTGCAAAATGAAGGTACAATTTCCTGTAACTGTGACTGTGACTGTGTTGTGTCTTTATTTGGGTGTTATCCTGTCCAAATGTGAAGCAACATCAAGTTTAATTCATAATCAAGTAAATATCAAAATAAAATATATAAAAAGTGGCAACTAAGTGTAATTAACTTAATACATATTAATATTATTTATGACAGTCTTGCGGAGCATCACAAAAAGTGCAGCAAGAGTGCAGTTCTTACACTTTTGGAATAGTAAAACCCCTGTTAGACCATATAAATAGGACCAAGAGAGAAATTGATAATGCAGACAGAAAAGATAAGGAAATTATTGAGTTGAAGGCAAAGTTGGCTCAACACGAAACGGTTGTAAAACCTTTATTAGACTATGTCGAACACACTAAGACTCAATACAATAGCCTTGAAAAGATAATAATTGAAATAAAAGATTCTAATGCAGCTCTCATCAATGAATTAAAATCTCAGAAAGTTTTAATTGATCAACTAACTGCAAACTCTAGCCTAATTAAAAGTGAAATTTCGTTTTCAAAAACAGATATGTCTGAGCTAATCAAACAATTTATAAATGAATATAAAGCTCGTTCAACTGAAGAAAATACATCTATAAGAAAACAAAATCAAACAAACAACGAAATATTTAATGAAGTATCACAAAAGAAAACATATATAAAAAACAACAAAAACTCTTTCATTGAGCAAATTTCCATTCCTGGATACAAATCATTTGATGTATTATACAATAATGAGATAGTTGGCCCTGGCTGGATAGTTATCCAACAGCGTATCAATGGAGAGGTCGATTTCTATAGGGATTGGGTCACATATCGAGATGGTTTTGGTACATTCCATGGTGACTTTTTCTTAGGCTTAGAGAATATCCATCGTCTCACAAGTGCCAAGAACCATAAACTATACATTCATATGGAACAGTTTGATGGCAAAGTATACAATGCTGAATACTCTAATTTTTCAATAAGTGGAGAAGTTGATCAGTACAGATTGATCAGCTTGGGTGCATATACTGGAACAACAAAGGCAGATAACTTAAAATATCATCTGAATCAACAATTCTCTACATATGACAGGGATAATGATGTGTGGGGTGGTAACTGCGCCGAGAAGTATCATCATGGTGGCTGGTGGTACAAATCATGTACACACAGGTTAGTACAAAATTGTGTAAAATTATTTAACTAACTATTTATTTTATTTTATAAACTAATGAGTACTGGCTGCTGAGGCCTTCGACTCTTGGGGATAATAAATACTGTTGTAGATATTTATATCTTTAAGAAACTTTAAAATGATGGTATTATTTTTTGGAGTAGCTTAAAAGAGTAGGTGGATTATGTCTATGTTTTAGAAGATTTGATATTGTAGGGTGTATACAAAAGGGTCACGTCTTGTCCGCTGTTTTATTGGGTTATGTGTCGGATTCTCAGGTTGGTGTGTCTGACTGTAAAAGTAAGGATATTGATGTGATCGGGTCGATCTTGCCAAGTCCGTCTGTCCGTATGTCTGTCTGTCTGTCTGTCTGTCTGTCTGTCTGCCCGACTGTATGAACGCCTGTTATTTTTTGAGACTATACGAGTTAAAGCAACCAAATCTAAGTTTTATATTTTCGTACGTTATAGAAGTCTGTTTGTGTGTGTATGTCTGCGTATGTGAAAAAAGGGAATTCTCGTAGTTGGATACACCCGACTACAGCTTTTTTACTTGTTCTTTTTAACTAAATATGTTTCTATATACTTTACTTAGCAATTTAAACGGAAAATATTTTGATCATGAGGTAAACGAGGGTCGATCTGTCTATTGGGAAAGCAAACTCGCTTTAAAAACAGTTAAGATGCTTATAAAACCAACCACAGGATGAATATAAATTATTGATTGGAAATGTTAAGAACCTACTACAACTCCTTATTTTGCTCCAACTTTTATTTAAAACCTGTACTACTTACTACAATCATTAATTGCATATAAAGTTTATTATTTTTGAATAAAGTTAATTGTTGTGTAAATAATAATTTATAAATTTTTATCATTTCTTTATTATTAGCCCCTTTGCCTTTTTGTAAAAAAGAAGCAAAACGGAGCTATTGGAAATATGCAAAATCTAAAAGTATGTAACACATAGAAATAATCATCGGAGACCCCATAAAGTATATATATTCTGAATCAGGACGACAAGACGAGTTCATCTAGCCCTATCCTTCTGTCTGTCTGTCCGTCTGTCCGTCTGTATGAACGCCTGTTTCTCAGAGACTATAAGAGCTAGAGCAACCAAACTTGAAATCTAGATTCGTTATGTTCGTACGCTATACAAGTTTGTTTTGGATTTTTCAATTTCCCCCCCTGACCCCCGCAAATCGAAAAAAACGATTATTAAGCACAATTTTCAACCGATCAAATTTATTTTTGGCACACATCATAATTAGACAATTCTTGATCGATGTTGTGAATCTGGGTAAGATCGATTAAAAATCTCGGAAGTTATAGATCATCAAAAGTGGCGTTATGGGCCCCGGGGAGGTATAGTAGCGCGGAAAATTAGAGCTAGAGCAATGAAATTTGGAATGTAGATTTGTTATGTTTGTACACTATACGAGTTTGTTTTAGATTTTCAATTTTCCTCCCCTGACCCCGATTATAAGACACAATTTCTAACCGATCAAATTTCTTTTTCGCACACATATTGAGTAGACCATCCTTCATCTACGTTGTGAATTTCGTTAAAATTGAATAATAAACACGAAAGTTATACAACATTAAGTACCGCTCTATGGAGCGTGGGGGGCTAAGTACGTGCAGAACTGTGTGTATGTATGAGTATGTGTGTGTATGGCTGTATATCTAGGCAAAGGGGCTCTCGTACTAGGGTACACTCGACTACAGACTTACTTGTTTTTGTATTTTATATAGTTCATCACGCTTCATATCGCGATACCTTATGTTGAATAACTTCCGTGTTTATTAACCAATCTTAACGTAACTGTTGATCAATTATAAGGTGTGTGGATGAAATTCGATGAATTGGAAATTGTGCTCAATAATTGTTTTATCGTTTTGCGTGGTAAAGGGAAAATCTAAAACAAAGTTGTATATCGTACGAAAATATTGAATCTAGTTCCGAATTATGTGGCTCTAGCTCTTATAGTTTCTGAGAAACAGGCGTTCATACGGACGGAAGGACCGACAGACAGTCTTGGCTGGATTGACGCAGCTGGTGTTACTGATTAAGAATATATATACTTAATGAGGTCTCAGATGATTATTTCTACCTGTTTTATACTTTTCAATTTTCCACATTTCCTTAAGCCACTTAATTTTTTTAAGGCAAAGAGTCTAATTATCAAATATAATAAGAAGCGTAAAAAATTAAATTAAATAAAAGAAGTAATAATTATAATAAAAGAAAATAGAAATAATAAAATAATTAAAATAAAAATAGTAATAATTATATAAAATATAAACAATATAAAATCTAAATAATAACTACAACAAAAACATATTTTATTGTCTTTAATTGACTATTGAGAGTTTTTCTAATTGAAATATAAAATATGTTAGTATTTGACATATGTCTAAATTATATTAAAAGTAATAGTTAGTATGTTTTTTATCGTTTTTTCAATATTCTTTTCTTTTCTTTTTATTTCATTTTATTTTTATTTTTGTTTTTTTTTTTGTTTTACGGGTCTGGCAACAATGTGCTTTATGTAATTAGAGAGACTTATAATTAAGTAGATCTCATTAAATTATAGTCAGTCACTGGGCCACCAAATGACATTTGACATGGGATCTCTGCCAGCTGACGTCAGCAACTGTTGTCGACGTTTTCAGCATGAATACAAAACGCAACAGCAATGAAAGAGTCAGACAAAAAAAAATATTAATTAAACCTGATAAAACACACTAATTAATTTGTAACCTTCACCATATTTTTTATATTTGGAAAGAGCTGTATTTTATTTTTCCGTTCTTGTCTTTCATTCGTTTTTGGTTTGTTTTCTTGGTGGTTTATGGTTGACCATAAATTAAAGTTTGGCCGCGGGGACGGAGGGGACGGAGTGACACAAAGTTGGGCATATCAACAGTAATAAGTTTGACCACGCCCATTTCAAAACAATCCGTTAGATAGTAGATTGCTGTTGTTAAGGGGTTAAAGCAAAGTGTTTTAGTGCTTGGATCTGACACATGTAATTTGCTTTTATGACCAATAAAATGGGACAGAAACTGGCTCATAAAAACATATGAAGAAGATCAAGATCACAGAGCGCGTTTAATTTTTTTTTTTATATTTTTTTGTTATTGTTACTATTTTTTATTTATAATTTTTTTTTTTCTTAAATTATGAATTGAATTTGGAATTTCAAGGCATTCAAGGCATATCCAATTCAAGAGTCGACTATGCGAATGGGCGTGGTGCCAAATGGGTTGAATTCTCCATTTAAAATGCTATTAAACAGTACCACAGATAAGAAAAATCAAATGAAAGAGATAAATATAATAATGGAGAGGGAGAGAAAGAGGAGAATATTGCAAGTGCAACTGCAAATGCAACTGCAATAGTATCTTATAACCTAGGCACAGGCAATAAGGAAGCAACTTCAATAGATTCAATGCTATATAATGCATGTATATGTATATATATGATAGTAATCGCATATGTAGTGTAGTAAGTGCTGGTCACTACAATATTGGCAGACAAGCACTTGGCCAGTTGCATGGCGCCCACCGACTCACTCAACTGTTTAGCGGAGCCACACGCAAATGCAAATATTACCATAATTATCGCACATGGCCCGCAGACCATGACAAAAGCAATCGCGCGTCTACTGATGGACAGAGGGATGGACGGAATTGGACGGACCTTTTGGTCTGGCAGTGGCCATATCTTCTTCAAGCAACCCCCTTTGCCAACTAACCAAAGAGTTGCCCCACACCAATGTCTTATACCGCCTCTAATTCACCCCTGGTGCGGCTCCATCTCCACCTCCTAATCTACGTTTGCTTTTGCTGCTGCTACTGCCTACTCTTCACCGCTCTCAGTTTAAGGCATGCGGCATGCAATCGAAATCTATTACCATGCATTTGCCGACCAGTGAAGAAAGCGGCTCATTACATGTTTATTATTGTTGTTTTGCATACCCTAATCCAACGGGTGTGCATATTGATTCACCAACCTGCACTGACCTGTAAGATCGAAAGATATACCTATATATCAATAAGTACTTATTATAATACTGTCTATTATTCAGTTATTCTATAATAGTTGCTTTTAAATTTCTTAACTTATTGTTAGAGTATTTGTTAGACTGCTAGCTGCTATGCCGCTGTTGCTGTATACAGTCTACCGATATTGTTGCTGTTGTTATTGTTGTTACCTGGCCAAGTGCGGTACTTGACTTTATTTTGGTTACATGCCATGGGCCATGGCAATTTATTCTCGGTACCCAATAAAAGTCACTTGATTGGAACTGCAAGTGGCCGCTTTTATTGGTTTATTATGGCAACGCGAGGGTTCGCGAGCTGGCCAAAATACTTGCCGCCTGCACCTGCCGCACATGGCAATAGCCAACAGACTACAGTCGACAGTCAGCAGTTAGCAGCCAGTAGCCACTAGGCATCAGACGATTGCACCTTCTCCAAAGGATAAGCGTATCGTGCCGCCTTCTAGCTGGCAATCAAATTTGATGGCCTTGTTGGCTGTTGGCTGTTGGCTGTTGGCTGTTGGCTTTTGGCCGTTGGTCGTTGAATGTTCGATGTTGGTTGTTGGATTTTACTTGTTGGCAGGCGGGGCAAGCATAATGGTAGCACTTGTGCCATCATACCACATCTTTCGACACTCAATCAGCATCGGCATCAGCAACAGCAACAGCAACAGCAACAGCAACAACAACAATAACAACAGTAACGGCAATGCAGCAAATGTTGCCTCATAAGTCAAAAAGAATGTCGTTTAGCTTAAGTGCTGCAGTGTCTACTGTTGCTGTTGCTGTTGCTGCTACTGCTCAAGTATCACCAGTACAGTTACTGCATTCACCACCACACCGTTATATCCTTACACTTTCTACATACATCCTTACATACCAACAACGAGCTGCTAGCATGGCGCCTATCTTTGGGCTAGCATCTAACATTGTCAAATGAATTATTGCCAAGGACCAGAACTTTCCATATACTCGTAATAATAATTTTATATGCTCGTAAAAACATTAAAAATTACACAACACACACTCAAAAGATGTGAACCCGCCCTTTGCCTTTTCGACACTCTGCCATTTGCCTCTTTTCTCTTTTCTCTTGCCACTTGTCCTTAGCCCAAACGACACTCTGCCGCTCGACCAAAAGCCAAATTTTAGTGGTTCCCTTTTATTGTCAATGTATTTTTTGGTTTTTTTTATTATTTTTTTTTTATTTTTTGGTTTTCCTTTTGGTTGTTGTTATTATTGTTGCATGTAAAAGTATTTTGTACAGCAATTTGGCCAATTTGAGTAAGGGCCTATTTAGGATAACAAGTATGACATTTACAACGGGTCTCGTTTGAGGTAACTGTGGACACCGGACAGCAGCCATTAAACTCAATCCGTAGCGAATCCGTTGGGCCACCATTTGATGATGATCTTGGCCAGCTGCTTCTCCCTTCCACTGTCCACTGTTCACTGTCCACTGTCCACTGTCCACTGTCCACTGTCCACTGTCCACTTTCTGCTGTCTACCATATTCGAGATATTTCGATGCTGGTTTGCCATTTTACGACTACCGAAATTGAGTTGAACAAAACAATTTAATAAACTCATCTGTTTTAGGCCATAAAATAAAGGTATATGAATACCGAAAAGGCTGAGGCATAACATATATATCATATATATATATATATATAATATATATATTCATAAGAAATAAAAAATAACACTTCTTTTAGCTGTGCTTTCTTATAACTTATTATTAGGCAATTGAATAATGGAATAAATCTCTAATAAAAGTAAATAGCAACTTATATAAAATATGTTACTTTTATTACACTTAATATTATTTACTATTATTAGTCGAGTTAACCATAAGACTAACTTCATATTAAACCATTTTATCCAAACTTAAGTTATTGCTGCAAGTCTTATAAAGGTTTTGCAATAAATCCAGATTTTATTCGCTAAACTTTATACTGGATGAGGTTGCATGTGGATGTGCTTAAAGTATGTGTACTTATTTATATTATTATTTAATTTTATGTTTTAGCAATTTTTAATAAAATAATATAAAAAGGTGTTGAAAAAATAAAAGAATTTTCCTTCCTTTATATATATATATATATTTTACGACAGGCTCGAAGCATTCGACCAAAAACTAAATATGAAAATAAAAGTAAATTATTTGTATAATATAAAAAATAATGAAAATTAAAATATTTTATATTATATTATACTAAATAATGAAATTATAAGTTTACTTAATTATTAAATATGTGCCAAAAAATAATTTCTCGTTTTTATTTATTTATTTATTTTACATTAAGTGCGATTTAATCGCACTATAATACTAGAATATATTTTTAAAAAACGTAATATAAATTAAACTAAATTATTCACTTATCAAGAAACAATTTGAAAACTAATTTAAAATTATAAAAAGATTAATTTTAAATCGAAGAAAATTATAAAAAACTAATAAAAATTATATAATATAAGCCTTGTTTATATTTTGAATATTTACAAAATAAAAATATTTAAATAAAAATTAAAAATTATTATTAAATATTAATTAACAAAATATATAAAATAATATTTATTTGTATTTTTTTGTGTTCAGTTTTACTAGAGTAATGCCTTTTATAGTCGAATAAATATGACTATAAAACTAAATATGAAAATAAAAATAAATTATTTGCATAATATAAAAAATAATGAAAATTAAAATATTTTATATTATATTATACTAAATAATGAAATTATAAGTTTACTTAATTATTAAATATGTGCCAAAAAATAATTTCTCGTTTTTATTTATTTATTTATTTTACATTAAGTGCGATTTAATCGACCAAAAACCAAATGTGAAAATATAATACTAGAATATATTTTTAAAGAACGTAATATAAATTAAACTAAATTATTCACTTATCAAGAAACAATTTGAAAACTAATTTAAAATTATAAAAAGATTAATTTTAAATCGAAGAAAATTATAAAAAATATTTTTGTGGTGCACATAAAACTAATAAAAATTATTATTAATTAAATTAGCCTTGTTTATATTTTGAATATTTACAAAATAAAAATATTTAAATAAAAATTAAAAATTATTATTAAATATAAATTAACAAAATATCTAAAATAATATTTATTTGTATTTTTTTGTGTTCAGTTTTACTAGAGTAATGCCTTTTATAGTCGAATAAATATGACTATAACATTCTTAGTTATTATTTTATGAATTTTGTAACGTTATTTTCAATCATTGCTTTCATCATTATTTGAACTATTATTATTATTATGCCCCATGGGTATAGACACGCCCACTGGAAAAAAAATTAAACTAAAACAAGCTTACATAAAAAATGAAATACCAAATACCAAGGCACGTGCCGAAGGATATGTGTATCCTTTCTCCGTATATATTATTATTCCTCTTGTTATTGAGTAAATTGCTGGTACAAATTACTGTATAGGGCAATCAATTATGTATACAAAGTGCTTATGCAATTAACAGTTCTTGGCTTTCAGCCTTTCACCATTCAGTTGGCTGTTAAAAAGAAACCCTCCTCCTCAAGCCTATACCCCCAAGACTAAGCAATGTTTTAAAAATATGAAAAAAATATCAACCCTGGGAATTACAACAAATGATGCGTATCCAGTATATATTAAAAAAGAAAAAATAAAATAAGGAAAAGAAAAGCAAACCTAAGGCAAAAAAACAAAATAAAAATTAAAAAAAAAATACTGCTAAAATGTAGCATTTTACAGCTCAACCCTCAAAACTAGCTGCTCCGCTTCACATGGTAATTTGGGGCACTTTGTGGAAAAAATTATTCATTTCGCTTTTTGTGGTTACTTGAAGGAAAATCAAGAAGGAAAATGGGAATTTTTTTTTTACGATGATATGCCGTGCATTACACGGTATTTGAAACATTTTCAGTTTTATGGATAAGTTCTTCGTTTTATATTCTCTCCTCTCTGGTTATTTGTTTCTTTTTTCTTTTTTTTCTTTTAAGTTTGGGAAACAATGAAATAAGGCGACATTCGAACTTCTTTTGCACGCAATTGACTATCAAAATTTTATGTTGTCTACCCCGAAAAAAAAAAACGAAGAAGAGAAAAAAAAAGTAAAATAATAAAAGGAAAAAAAAAGAAAAAAAAACAACAGTAATGACAACAGATACAAGTAGGGATGGAGCAGGGCTAATGGCAGCTTGGAGAGTGACATAAAATCCAATTTTATAATGCATATAAAGTTTTAATACGCCGGAAATATCTGGGGTTTGGCAAGCGAAAAATTTTATGCACACACTTTTATAGAAATTTTAGTAGCCTATCAAATTTAACGCGCTACCAACAACTTGTGCATAAAATTTAACTTCCGAGTGGGGCCAAGGAGTCGTCCTGTATTGTGTGTACTGCCATGGACAGGATTAGGACAGAAGGCAAAACTGTTAAGGCATATTCAGTATGGTGTGCGAGGGGTAGCAGCAAGGACCAAACACTCAAAAATATGCCAAAACAAAAGTAAAAACAAAAACAAAAACAAAAATTTTTGCAGGATTCACGGGATTCGGCACTTAAAATTAAAGTGAAATTAGCTTGTTGACTTAACCCTATTGAACGGAAATGAGCCTGAACACAAACAGCAACAGTAACCCATACATACATAGTTACCTTAACTTACTTCACTTATAGCCTAAAGACAGAGAGAGAGGGAGAGAGATTGTAGGCTTGTTTGCAAAAATACAGAGCAATTCTGTGGGCAAAGTCGTAAAATGGGAAACAAGGATATCAGCATATGAGCCTGACAACCCATACAAACAGCTAGCCATCATTTACTTATATAGCTTAACACTTTGGTCCATTTGCACCAATACTAGCATTAACTCCATAACACCAATACAAACACAAACACACACTCATATACATATGTACACCATACAAGCATCTGTGACAACTTGTAGCCAAATCATTTGTGAAGTCTATAAGCAAAGGAGTTAAAGAAACTTCGCAGGCACAGTGTTGCAATGCTATATGAAAGTGGATTGAAAACAAATGATCTAAAATTTAAAAGGTAATAAAAGAAAGAACTCAAAAAGTATTTATTAATATTTAACTTTGAATCCACAAGAGCAACTTTAGGCTGCCTCTTTAAACATAATTATTTGGTTATATTAACAATTGTTTTTATACCAAGGTGATTTTACTCCACCTGCTTAGTAGAAACTTTCTGACAGGATATGAACATTATCATTAACATTAGCATTGGCACTTAAGTGTGTATCCTGAAATTAGCCACAGACTGCTTTAATGACAGTCGGCGACAAAACGCTTACGTTACCAATTCTATAGACGGCCAAAAGTATAGTGAGAGAAAGTGCTGCTGGCCGCATTAGGAGTGAGCTGAGGAGCGGATGAGTGGGTGAGTGGCATTAGAATAAACCGCCAAGCAGCTACTACTGTACTCCTACTCCGGGTCCATACAACTGCTGGGCATTCGTTAACAAAATCAACATATTGCACAAATGGATTGGCCCACAGAAAGGGTTAGGGGCAATATTAATAAATTAAATTGTGATGTTGCCCCAGACTTAGGATTGTGCTGAGGAGCCCCAACTCAAAGTTGAAATATATTAAATACACACAAGTGGCATATAAATGTAATTCAATACTTGGTAATAGCTTATTGCAAGTGGGCTAAAAACCTACTATAAAAATATAAATAATAACTGGCTAGATAGGGTGTAAATGTTTCTATGTGTGTGTGTGTGTGTGTGTGTGTGTGTTGCTTGGGTGTATGTGACGTATGCGCAATATGCGAAATTTTAATGAGTTTAACTTAATTTTGTATTACCATTCTCTAGCTAATGGCTAATGGCTTATGGCTAATAGCTGATAACTGATAGCTTATAGCTGTTGGCTATTGGCTATTGGCTGTTGGCTGTTCGCTGTTGGTTGACAGCTAATAAACTTAAGGCAAAGGGGTTATTGGGTCAAAAAAGGGTTGTTAGCTTGTTGTCATCGTTAACATTAGTAGTCAAACAAGTAGTTACCATCAATATGATAATATTTTGTGTTAACAATAAAATATGCTTTTGATATTGATAATAAGTTGACTTTGACTAATGCCTTGTAATATGGCTAATATACGTGCCCCAAAAGACAATGAACTTGTGGCCAAAATGCTTGTTAAAACAGTAGCAAAGTGTGTACACGTATGTGTGTGTCTTCATTCTTAACTTGGCTTTAACCTTCAACATAATTTAATTAAAATTCAACAATGATAAACACAGAAGATACATTAAAAAGGTTAAAAAAAAAAAATAAACGAAAAACGAAAAACTAAAACCAAAAGCAAGTTAAGTGTTAGAGCAGGATAGCATGAAGTGAGGTCTTACCATTTTTATGAAGTGCGTTGCAAAAGTGTTTGCTTTCAGTACTTGACTTGATTTCAATGTGGCTGTCTCCGCCTGGGGTCTACCACTCGTCTCTCCTCTCTATGTCGAAGCCGCTGTCGATGTCGTTGTCGTTGTCTATAGTTTGGGGTCTGCCTAAAGGTCTATACATATATACACACAAATATATATGTATATATATGTAATGTATATGTTTGAGTACTCGTACTGGTAACAACTATTGTACGAGTGTACTATGTGGCTTAAACCACGCACACGGGCCACTTAAAGAGCTGAGCGCCAGTTTCAGTTTCGGTCATTTTAAGTTTATTACCCGCGCACGTGTGAACCGAAAATACCAAAACGTACAACAATTTACAACGAAACCAAACCGGAAATCGCTGAAACAGCAACAAAAATAAAATAGAAAAAAAAAAAAACAAAATAGAAAACAACAACAACAAAAGCAAGTCTTTAGTTTAAGCCATATAATATCATATATGCAGGTAGTTACTGAAGCAAAAAAAAAACAAAAAGAGTTACCAAAAAATAAACAGCCCAAGCACTGTCTTCAAGACATTAGAAGCCCCAAAATGCGAGGCAATGAAGACGTCTAAATGCGAAATTAAATATGACATTTTAGAGAAATTAAGTGGCCCATGTTGGACATCATTTTAAATGGCCAAGATAATAGACAAGCATAGACATAGACAGCGAACTGTACTGCAGGTACGAGCCAAGTTTATACCAACATACATATAAGTCATGCCCCGAATCATTCACTTACTACTAGCATCAGGTTGCTAACTAGGTGGCTAATATACTACTACTACTACTACTACTACTACTACTACTACCACCACTACTACGGCCACTAGTACCAGTGCTAGTGATATTTACTAAGTAATAACAGTGCGTAATACGGTAGCCAAGTACAAGTACTTGGGAAAGCTACATTCAAGTAGTATTAGAGTTATGAGTACGACAGCCAGTGCGAGTGTGAGTGTGCGTGTGTAAGTGTGTGTATGAGTATATTTATAAGTATATGTACTTGCACAACCCAAGTAAGTAGGCCAACGATCATTAAATTTATATGACAAAACAACAACAACAACAACAACATCAACAATTTTTCATGTTGCTGCAAATTGAAAAGGAATCTAATTGAGAAATATATACAAACAGTTAGCTGAAAATTAAAATTGAAATAAAGACAGCAAATATTGAGCTTACCTATCCTATATACATATATGCATATATATATATATATATATTTGATCTATATATAATGCTAAATCATTAGAGCTAAGCCACAAGATTAACGACTTCAAGTTGCTCCAAACTGAAAGTACTTTTATCTAAGCTCCATAAGAGTCTCTGCATATACTTGAGGCTCATATTCAAATCAAATTCAAGCCATTGAAGTTTCATTATATAAAAATATATATATATATATATATATATATATATATGCATATATATATGTATATGCATGATTATATAGAAGTATATTGACAATTTGCTTGGGTATTGCTTTCAATGTTTCTGGCGAACTCTCTTCGCATTTGCCTCATTCATGAATTTTTTGTAGATTTTTAGTCAAAGATAATTTTGCGAAAATAAAACACGAGCCGAGAGAGCTTCAAAAAAATTTTTCATTCAAGACACGTACATACTTCAGCAATGAACAACAAATGCAAAGCGACAACAACAGCAACGCCAGCAACAACAGCAACAACAATGGGACAAAATAAACGTGAATACCCGTACAGAGACTGTTGGACAGTTGAACAGTTGAGCATTTGGACAGTTGGACAGTTGGACAGATGGACAGTTTAACAATTGAACGTATATGGATGGACGGACAACTCTTGGACTCCGCGTGGTGTGAAGTGCAAACAGAAAAAAACGAAGTGACAACAACGATGACGATAACGATGGCCACGGAGTGGAGTTCAATAAGTATTATCGAATGTTTGCGGCAAATCCAACAACAACAATAACTACAATAAAAACATACAAAACAAAAAAGCAACAGCAACAGTAGAGGCAACACATGCTGCTGCTGCTGCTGCTGCCTTCATTCATGAATTGCTCGTGCGAAAACAGCAATAAGTACACTAACAACAGCAACAACAATATTTCACAGATTTGTATGTTCCATTACGTGTTCAATAATTTGGTTAACGAATCGAAACTGTTAACTTTGAGTTCATAACGAGTATTTACATTGCATTCAATGGAGTAGCTCTATGGGAAATATGTAACAGTATCTTTATCTGTATCCGTAGTCAAATCTGAATATGAACATACATATATTTATATATTATATATATATCTATATATATATATGTGTGTTAATGTTGTGTCTCTCTGATGTTGGCCTGGTCAATGGGGTCTTTGACTTTTATGATCAGGGCTTGACATGACTTGCGCCGATATTTGGCGACTCAATTTTGATTAGTCATCGTATTTGTAGCTCCTTAACTTGATGTTATTGTTGTTGTTATTATTATTGTTATTGTTGTTGTTATTGTTATTTGGTTAATCGCATCTAAATATTTTTGTGTATTTATCTCACGTTGTTGGCCACTTATCGCCAAGTCTCTGTGGCTCCGCTTCAAAAATCACGAACTTCGTGGCGCATACAAAAAGGGAAATTCAGAAAATTAAGAAGAACAACAGCAAACCAGTTGTCCGATTAAAAGGTGAATGAATTCGCGAATCTGCGAATCGCATTCAAAAAAAAAAATATATATATATATATATATATATATATATATATATATACAACATTTTTGTGGCTTAGCTTCAACTTATTATTTATGTTTCACAAATATTCTAACAAATTAGAAACAACTACTGAAGTTACAAAAAATATATTTAAAAAAACCACAAAGAAAAACTTGAATTTTTCTTTTGATTATAATATTATACAATCGATTCTTATAGAGTATTTGCAATTCTACTGCATTCGGAATAAGGTTTTATTTTTGTTTTGTTATTCATTATGATTTATATAAAAGTTGTTCAACAGCAATGGGGAATGTCAATGCTTGCATCCATCAGGTACAAATACTGACGCATATTTTTAGCACTTTATGATTATCAGTATGCGACCCTAACGCCCCCAGCTTTCCCCGTTGTGGCTGATGTCAATGCTTATTATTATTTAGTATGCCTTTAAATATAATTTTATATACATTTCAATATGGGAGATCCATAAAGCCGCCTTCTAACGACTTATGCAAGCAACAACGAGTTTCTGTATCTGTAACTGTATCTGTATTTGTATCTTTATCTGTATCTGTATCTTTATCTGTATCTTTATCTGTATCTGTGACTTTATCTGTATTTGTATTTTTATCTGTATCTTTATCTGTATCTGTAGTTTTATCTGTATCTGTATATGTAGGTTTATCTTTATCTTTGTCTGTATATTTATCTGTATCTTTATCTGTATATGTATCTGTATCTGTATCTGTATTTGTATCTGTAACTTTATCTTTATCTTTATCTGTATCTTTATCTGTATCTTTATCTTTATCTTTATTTTTATCTGTATCTTATCTATATCTGTGTATCTGCACCTTTATCTATATCTGAATCTGATCAATTTTATGGCTGCATAACACTGACAAGTGATAGTCCCTAGTGGGAAAACAGAGAGATACTGTAACAGAGAGACAGAAAGAGAGAGAGAGAGAGAGAGAGAGAGTGAGGGGAATGCAATACTAGTGACATAAGCACATTGTATAAACCCCTTTCGGTGGGTGATACTTGTAACTGAGTGGAAAATAACTGAGTTATGCCAGTGTGAAGTGCCAGTGACGCTGCCTAGCAGTTTGTCAATAGCTCAAGTATTGTAGAATGGAGAGATATTATTTTTTATATCAACAATTATTTAGTTCATAACCAAAAGTATTCTTTCAAGGTGAGTTTTACAATGGAAACTTTACTAACATTGGTATAAATATATATCTTTTATGCATTTATGTTAAATCTTTTCTGCTGGTCAATTTGCTTCCTCTTAAGAGAGGGAAACAGAGATAGAGAGAGAAAGAGAGAGAGAGAGAGACAGAGAATGACCACCCAAAGATCATCAATTCCCACGTTTACCGTACAGTTGGTCAATCAGTATTTGTGATTAACTATAAATACCGGAGTCATCACCTTGGCTTGCCCACATTTGGTTATAGTTGCCACACCAATTCCATGTCCATATCCATGCACAACTTTAGCAACAACTACAACTTCAACCACATGTCCATGTCCAAGTCCAACTCCAAGTCCAAGTACAAGTACAAGTCCATTGTCCAATACCATTTTTAGTTCACAAATTTGCGCACGCGCAATGCCAACCCAAATACCAGAGGCTATGGCTATACTCGTATCGTACTTGCAATAGGCCTACAGCTTGCGGTACTAAAACGCATTTCCAAGAATCCTCAGAAACAACATAATGAATAACAACAACGACAACAACGACAACAACAGCAACAACAATAACAACATTACCCGCCCGCTCATGAAATTCTTAAGCGTTGCAAAATATGAAGGAATGCAGTTGAAGTCGTAAACGAAGTAAAAGAATCGCGTCGTATTTCCAGTCCCAATCCCAAACCCAATGAACCAGTGCCAGTGCCAGTCAAAGTTCCAGTCACAGTCACTGTCTCAGTAGCAGTCAGAGAATGTAGTCGAACTGTCAGCTCAGAGCAGAACAGAGCTGAGCAGAGCACGTAAGAGAGTAGCTCAGGCTGGCAGGTTGTTTGGTGTTTGGAGATGTTCGAGAGATCTTCTGCTATGGATGAATCTTTGACTTCGACTCCAACTTCGACTCCAACTTCGACTTTCGTTATGAATTGGAATTTCATTTTTTCATTGTTTTTTTTAGCCCCTTTGCCTTTTTGTAAAAAAGAAGCAAAGCGGAGCTATTGGAAATGTGCAAAATCGAAAAGTATGTAACACATAGAAATAATCATCGGAGACCCCATAAAGTATATATATTCTTGATCAGGACAACTAGCTGAATCGATCTAGCCCTGCCCGTCTGTCTGTCCGTCCGTCCGTCCGTTTCTCAGAAACTATAAGAGCTAGAGCAACCAAATTTAAAACCTAGATTTGTTATTTTCGTACGCTGTAAAAGTTTGCTTTTGAGATTTGAATTTCCTCCCCTGACCACCGCAAATCGAAAAAATCGATTATTAAGCACAATTTTCAACCGATCAAATTTATTTTTGGCACACATCATAATTAGGCAATGATGATCGATGATGTGATTCTGGGTAAGATTGATGTAAGAACTCAGAAGATATACATCATCAAAAGTGGCGTTATGGGCCCCGGGGGGGTATAGTAGTGCGCGCAAAATAAGAGCTAGAGCAACGAAATTTGGAATATAGATTTGTTATGTTAGTGCGCTATACAAGTTTGTTTAAGATTTTCGAATTTCCTCCCCTTACCCCCGTAAATCGAAAAAAGCGATTATAAGACACAATTTTCAACCGATCAAAATTCTTTTTGCACACGTACTAATAAGACCATTCTTCATCTACATTGTAAATTTCGTTAAGATTAAACAATAAACACGGAAGTTATACAACATTAGACACCGCGCTATAGAGCGCGGGTGGCTAAAAGGAGCAATGGCTAAGTACGTGCAGAGCTGTGTGTATATGTGTGTATAGCTGTATATGTAGGCAAAGGGGCTCTCGTAGTCGGGTACACTCGACTACAGACTTCTTACTTGTTTTATACTTTTGAACGGGTATGAGTTAAGGTTGAAACACTTTAAGTCTCTTTTTTAGGTTTTATTTTAATTTGATTGTTTTTTTTTCTCTTTTTCTTTTCGTTTTTGTGTATAAAATTCTTTTCATTCTGTTGGGTATGTCTTCTTATTGTGCTTTGGTACTATGTTTTGTTTTTTTTTTTTTTTTTTGGTACCTTATGGCATACTGCAACATTCGTTGAGTGACTGGAACTAAAACAGCAAACAGCAAACAGCAACAGCAAACAGCAACAGCAAACAGCAACAGCAACAACAACAGCAACTACAACTGCCTCATTTTCTTTTTTTTTGCAGGCAGTTAAGAGCTGAAGCTCCCCTCGCATTTTAGCGCTTTTAATGACTTCTTGCGTGCCACATGCATCAAGAATGTTGCATCGAGATGGGAAATGAAGCTAACATCGGCAACAGAATGCAAAGTGTATGCCTCTTGCTTAACGTATATTGCTACCAGAAGGAAGAGGAGGGCTGAAAATAGTGATGAGGAGGAGGGGGAGGTAACTTTTGCATATTTCGTGAGCTACTAAATTGTACAAGTTTCCACACTAAATACGTAGCATAAGAATGTTTATTTTAAATTTAATAAGAATGGGTTAAATGCAAGTCAAATTGCCTTAGTAAATTACTACTTACACTCGATATTATACTATATAATTTTCTATATAGAAAAAAATAAAAGTAAATTTAAGTCTAACCGTTGGCAGTTTGTTCTTTGGCTAATGATGTTGTTGCCTTGTTGCCTTGTTGCACAAGAGTCCTTGCAACACATTTACAAGATGTGCAAATGGCGTGACTACTAACTAACTGTAATACATATTAGAGTCATATTTTATACTATAAAATATCAATTTAATGGCATCAACCATCAACCAAAAGCTTAACGTAACTACAATCCCTAATGGGTCACAAACCTCTGGGAAATATACACAAAAATGTGCAAGGAACAAGGCAAAAGGAATTGCCAGTTTCCGCTAAAGAAAAGCTAAATTAAAGGCAAAGCCAAGCTAAATTAAGGTTAAGAAATGGTAAGGCAAGGTTTTAGTAAAGGGTATAGAAAAGGTTGAGTAAAGAATAGTTAGAATATAGCAAAGTTAATAATAGATTCTTTATTTAATTTAAAATGCTATTCGGTCTACTAAAAGTTGTTGTTCGTTTGAGCCAAATAAATAGAATTGAGTTCTAAGTAAAGGCAATAAATATTGTGCTGCTGTTGATGGTTTTCATCCTTTTTGTCGTTTGTGCAACATGAAATGCACTTTAGATGGTGTCAACACTTTACAAAATGATTGTTTCAAATTGTTTCAACCGCTTTCTAGTCAACTTCAGCTGTCAGTTGTTTGAAGCTCTGTGTTTAGAGCTTCTTACTCAGTTGTTCAGTGAAATCCATTGAATTGTATTCTATATCTGCTCTGAGTGTCATTGAGGACAAAGTTGCCTTTTGGCCAAATCCGTGTACTCGTGTACAACAAGCAGTGCATACAGGAATAGCGGAGAGGGGCATGCCACAATTTACCATTTGCCATTTACCATTTACCATTTGCCATCTGCCATTTGCTGCCATTTGCTGCCAGTTGCTGCCAGTTGCGAGTTGCAAGTTGCCAGTTGCCAGTTGCTAGTTGCAAGTTGCAAGTAGCAAGTTGCAAGTTACCAGTTGCCAGTTGCCATTTGCCTTTTGCCGTTTCCTATTTTGTACATTGTATGTCTTCATTTTGTTTGGCTAAAATCAGTTGGGCGATGGCGCGTGGACAGCGGCAGCAGCTGTAGCTTCAACTTAAACATGTGCACACGAAGTTTTTAGCTGGCATGTGGCATGCGGCATGCGGCATGTGGCATTGACTAGAAGCAACTGCAAACTGTAAACTGTAACAGCAAATAGCAAATAGCATTGGTATGGCTACAGCAATCCTGGCTTCATGCGCGTCAAGTTGTGTCAAAAACCAGGCAAGTGCCATTTTGTGGCAGTTGTGGCAACGACCATGGCCAACAGCAATAGCAACAGCAACAGCAATAGCAACAACACAAGCAGCAACAGCTATGCAGGCAACTTACATTGGTTCAAACCGCAGCTATCAAATAATAATAGATCAATGAGAACTTTCAAAGTTTATACTCAATTCCACAGCTTTAACGGTACATTTCCAATGGAAATTAAACAAGAAACTGAAATTTACTCCAACATTTACTGCCAACACTAAAAATCCTTATTAATACAACATTAATCCTGCCGTTAACTGCAAGGACAACTGATCGCTTGCGTTTGATCTAGATTTCATTTGGTGCAAGTTTCAGCTGCAATGGTACCAGAGTGCAACGCCTGTAGCGTACCGCAGTGCAGCATAAATAGAAGCCCACTTGCTGCTTACCTCCTGTCACTTGCTTTCAGTTGTCAGCTGTCAGTGGCCATACCCATTCCCTGCCCATCGCCAAACACTCTCAATAGTGGCCACAGTTCCACAGTTTCAGTCTCAGCCTCCATGCAGCAACATTCGTCTGTCATCCAGGATGTTGCTGTGGTCGTGCCGCAAACCATGGCCACCCACATCGACCCGTCAAGCGTTTTGATTGAAATGTGTTTGTTTGACTGTGGCTTTAACTCATTTCCCCTGCCGCATAACGCACCACTGGCACCCTCACCCTGCCACTGCCACTCTTCATGCTGCAAAGACTACAAAATACAAAAAGAAAATAAATAAAATAAATAATATATATATATATATATATATATATATATATAAATAAAACACAATAAATGCGAGAGAAATCAAAGAGCAAACTATGAAAAATCTGACATGGCCAGCGCCAACTTGATGCCCCATCAGCAGCAGCTCCAGAATGCGGCGCGGTGAGCAATAGCTTTGGCAGGAACACAATATTGAATGGGTATATGGACATGGACATTGACATGAACATGAACAAAAACAAGGACACAGACACATACAACATACAGGCAAGTGAATGAGGCAGCATGGAGTGTAGCCAGGTTCCAATATTAGAGCTGCCAATGGGATGTACGTTTATTGACTTGTGGCTCTGTTTGGCAACAAATTTTAATGCTAAGCAGAGCTCGTATTTACTGTTGCATCCACAGGGGGGTGGCCAACAACATTAGCAGCAACAACAGCAACAACTTCAGCTGCAACAGCAATTGCAACAAATAACATACAACCATTGTGCAACAATTGTTTAATATTTGCCTTGACTTTTTAAGACTCTTTACGCACAGTGGTGCAAACTAAACTAAACAACTTATAATCATAATAATAATAAATAATATAATTTAAATTAAAATTGAAAATTAAACTGAAATAGATATAGAAATTGAAATTGAAATTGAACTGTCAACCAAATGTTGCTGTTGCATGGAAATTTGTACAAAAGTTTCAAATTGAAACCAATCCAAATGTGAGCCATACGTTTATACTAACGGGAGTATCAGACACAGTTTCAGCGGTTTTAGCTGTACAACAAAGTTTTAAACACCTCTCTCAAAATGCCCAAACTGTCGAAACGACTACTGAACGACAGGGGGCGCCACAGTTCAGAGGTTTTAGAAATACTATAAGCCGAGTGTCAGAGTAAGCGGTGAAAAGGCTGTGGCAGTACAAGTGGCAGACGCAAGGGCAGAGTTTCTTGGTTAGTCTTTTCACTTGAATCGCTGCAGAGCCATGGCAAGGCTATATGAGGGATGAGCTGCTCCTCTTGGCTGTTCCCTGACATTTTTCCCCAGTTGAAATCGCACGCCCCGTTGAGTTTGGGCAACTTTCTGTGTTGAGAATTTGCTTTGCTTTCGTTTTAATTTATTTTATTGGAAAATGCATATTTGGCTTTATACATATATATATATATATATATATATATATTGTATTTGTATATTGTAAACATGTGTGTGTGTGTGTGTGTGTGTGTTATTGCAATGATTTCTTGGCCTCGAACCTCGAAAGTGTCGCGTTGACTTTCGGAGCAAGTCGAAATGAAAAAACAAATTTAATTTAAGTGTCAGTTACGCTTTTCACGACTGTTGCAAGTTGCAACATCAGAGTCGAAGTATATATTGTAACGTAGTATTGTAACTTTTAGCTTCTCGCTATTATTGTTGTTGTTGTTGTTGTTGTTAGTGTTAAAAGTCAGCTGTTGTTGTATAATTTAGTTGGTTATCTTTGTGGTGGCCAATACGACACGCAACACCATTATTTGCCACATACTGACAGCCGGCATTTCCGTCTGTTAACCCCAACTTTCCTCACACAAAACCAAGCCTATTCATCAGGGATATTGCCGTCTCTGTGCCTTAGCCTAGTCCCATACCAATTCTACTATATAGCCAAAATTCTAGTCCCTATGGTCGAGTCGTTTGGTCAATTCTCTTGTCCTTCAAGTGTTACTTGAAACAACTTGAACTAAACTGCTGAAAGCCATGCACTTGCACTCCATATTTCGACCCTTCCACTTCACAAACACACACACACACACATACGCACACATTCGTACGTCTCATACAACAACATTCAACAACCACCGCTGGCACCTTCAACAGCAAAAGCAACAGCAACGGCAACCTGGTCTAGTTTGCTTTTCATTTTAGCCAGGTTTTAGGTTTGACTGACAAACTTTTGCCAATTCGAATACGTGTCGAAAGACTTTTAAGCGCACAAGGACACTTCAAGCAACGTACCGCTGCGACCTGCCCCATACACCATGCACCATGCACCATACCCAGGCACCATACCCTATGCCACACATTGTATAAGTGTCTGCCCCTGGCCTTAAAGCTGTGTTACGTGTCCTCGAATCGCATGCGGTGACTTTAATGAGCTTACAACATGGCTAAAATGCAACAGACACACACACACACACATACAACAGACAAGAGACAAGCGACAAAAGACATAAGACATAAGACAGTTGCTGCCATTCAGCAAATTGCTGCAATAAAAACTCATTAAATGTTGCTACTGAGCTACTTAAGGATAACTAACAGCAACAATTGTCAGTGTAATTGATTATTAACTGATCTTCTTTAGGCCAACAACAACAACAACAACAACAACAACAACAACTGCAATAAATATTATTGTTAACAACTGATATAACATAACTAAAGCATTGTCTCTTTAACAATTTGCTTGCAACAATGATCAGCCATTGAGTATCACAACTTAACTTGACTATATATATATATATATATATATATATTATGGATCGATGATCGTAGAACAATCAACAAGTGAATTTGAACAAAAAAAAAAAAAAAATTCTTTAAAATAATAATTAGCAACTGACAGCAACAGCAGCAACAGTTGCTAAAACACATTTCTACTAGAAATTTTGTAGTTATCAACGGGGATATACATGGCATGATCTCATTTGTTTAGTTATATAGCTATATAGCATGATAATGATATTTATTTATTAATTAAATTTAATGTCAACTAAGAGCAGTCGACCAAAAATTGTAGTACAAATTAAAAGAAATTAAATTAATTTTTTTTTTTTAATATTGCGTATAAAAGTAAAATAAAATTAAAATTAAAAATTTTAAATTAAAATTAAAAATTAAATTTAAATTTAAATTTAAATTTCAACTGATCTTATTTCAATATTGGTTAGTTATTTATTTATTATTTTTTCATTTTTTGTTTATTTATTTATTATTTACTAATTTTTTAAGGTCTCTGTGGGGAGTATTTCTGTGTATATAGAAGTACAGCTGATGTCAGCATACAAAATTGACTCGCCCAGTATTAAGAGCGAGATGCGGATCACAGTCAAATTATATGCATATATGTATGTATATATATATATATATATATGTATGTATATATATTTATGAGCATATGACGTATACGCAGCGTGTCACCAAATGCAAATGACGTCAGTGGCTCGGAACTCGCATCTGGCGCGTGCGACTGCATGCCGCATCGTTGCATGTGTCATCGATTTGTGTGCAGTCGCCAATCGATTGCATCACGATCACAGCTGCATTTATATCGGAATTTTATATGATACCTTTTATATATATATATGCATTTGTATATGTGTGTTCACACAGCTGTGAATCTGTTTTTGGCGGCAACTGTGTGACTAATAGAATCAAATGTGCGCTAAATGTGGGTCAGGCATGAATTTGCATTTACCTAGCGACGGCTATGGCAACGTTAAGGGGGGGAGGTGTGTGGGGGGAAATGAGGTTGGGGTATAGGGGATGGGGCTTGAAGCATGCAGCTTGAGGCTGGTACTGGTAACTGCTGCTGCGGCTGGTGCTGGTGCTGGTGTTGGTGCTGGTGCTGGTGCTGGGGAAGGGGCATCTATTTTGGGCAGTCGACATAGAGAAATATAAATATTTCGCTCATAAAATCAGCGACAACATTGTGAATTAATCATACGACTCGAGTACCGTCGTACCAGGCAAACTAAACCACAGCCGAAGTTGGCCCCAAAATCAATTGACATGATTTCTATAATAACAGCAGCAGTAACAGCAACAACACTGGCAGCAGCAGCAGCAGCAGCAATAGAAACAACAACATGCAGCATTACCATTGTTAACTGTAGGAAAAACGAAAAGAAAGTTACTTATGGCCTATGAATAGTATAAAGCAATATATAACGGTAAGGTATATATATATATATATATATTTGGGGCGTGGTACCAATGTTGGCCACCCAAATACGCAAAACAATTGCATCGATCAAACAGCTGTTGGCCCGGCAACTGTTGAATTGCTGCCAGCTTACGAGGACAACAGCCGCCACTAACCTAAGCCAAGTTGAAAGACGAAGCGTTGGCCAGAAATCAGTTCAGCCAAAGACAGCAAGCAGTTAGGACGAAAAAAAAGGATCAAGATATAAAGGAACTACAATAGTAACAGCTACAGCTACAGCAACAGCAACAGCAACAGCAACAGCAACAGCAACAACAACAACAACAATAACAACAACAAAACAGCAACAACACAAAACCAACATCAACAAAAACAAATATATATATATATATATATATATATATATATTTAATAAAAAATTATTTATAAAGTTTCAAGCGATATCCTTAATTGAGATCCTGACAAGATGTGCGACTGTGGCTGCTACTCGTATTGCATGCACGATGCATCCTGCTACTCGCACAGCCATTACCACTCGCACTCGCACTCGCATCATTGCTGTGCAGGATATAAGTATCTGAAGTGCCTGTGTCGCTATTATCGCCATGTGCACTGCACCTGCTCCTGTTGGCGCCGAAAATGTTACCTTCTCTAAGCGAACATTGCTTAGGGACACTTACTTACGATTTAGACATTGACAGCGCAATTGACGGTTGAAGGATGCAGGATGTAGGAGCAAGGAGTGAGGATGAAAATGGATAAGGTGGAAGGATGAGGCGTTTGAGGCGACAGCACCATTAAAATCACAACAATGCAAATCAAACCAAAACAAACCAAACCAAAGCAAAACAAACTAAAGTAAAACTAAAGTAAAAACAAAAGCAAAAACAGAAGCAAAAGCAAATGATAAAGTCCTTTAAGTAGTTGCATAACACTTGGCTGCATCGTTTTATGTTGATGGTGCAAGTTGGTGCAAGGTGTTGCACAATGCTAATGCAAGGTAAAGTAGAAGAACAAGTACAGAAAGAAGAAGAACAAAAAGAAGAAGACGAAGAACATTGAGGGTGATAGCTAATGGATGATTGTAGTGCGATTGCAAGGATAGCAACTAGCGTGCATACATGTCGTATGTGCAACGTTTTCAGTTGTCTGCGTGACTGTGAGAGCGAGTGTATAAGAAGGTGAGAGAGAGAGAGAGAGAGAGAGAGAGAGTAAAAGTGGGAGAGAATATGTGAGTGTGTGTGTGTGTGCGAATGTATCAAACAATAATATAGCTGAAAGCGATGTGGCCAATTTGTTATGAATCAACTGCATTTGGTGCAAAAGTAAAACGTAAAAAACAAATGGGAAAAATGGAAAAGAGAAAAGAAAATTTTTTTTTGTTTTTTTTTTTGCTCCCTCTCTTCAAAATAAATCACAATGTATAATCTTACATACTTCCTAGATAAGGACATTCCTTGACACTACACTTAAAATATATTAAAATAATAATAACACACACACACACATACACACACACACACACACACACACACACACACATAGACACACACACACACACACACACACAATACATGTATCAGCAAACAAATTAGTGCATAAGTTATACTTGAAATGTCACATGTAAAACACGATAAATATGCATTGCCGATAAATGTTAGTTATAGTTATCGATTCGTTATAATACAATACGTATAATTAACTTCATGTTGATGATAATTTGCCATATTTGTAACGGTTAAAACAATTATATAAATAAAGTTTTATTCAAACACCAACTCAAAAAACAAAAAGGAAATCATGTTATCGATATAAAGGATAACTGCTTCGATAAATATCACTTTATAACTTTATCCCCCCAACCCATATAGAGTAATAGATGGTTACAGGATATAGCATATAAGGAGTAATTGTTTTAGGGTAAGATTTTGTCAAGCTGACAATTCTAGATTATACTTAATTCAAGGATTGCAACTAGTTATAATTTAAGATCAAATTTCGTGCTCTATCAGGTCGACATGACTCAAAAGAGCTACCCCATAATTGGTTCATCCAAATGGATCATTTAAAAGGAAATCGCGGATAACATTTACATGAAATGAATGCCTATAAAGTAAATGGCAAAGGGCAATTAATCGACTATGAACTATAGATATTCAAGCATTAAAAATAAAATTATTATTTCCATAAGATATAGTGAACTAATATTTTTTAGTTCATTTTATATTATTTTATTCATTTTAAAAAGATTATAAAAAGGTTAAAACAATATTGACAAAACAATATCTATACAATTTTTAAACTTATATCTACTAGGGAAAGTCCTTTTTGATAACAGCACCTCACAGACAACTTTCTAGGGATATCAGAGTCCCGCACCTGTCAGCCGGTATGATATAATAGGATTCCTGTACTTTTTCATAGTTCATTTCATGTCACATAATGTGATTCCTCTGCTTTATTCTTTAAGCTATATATAGAACAACAGCTATATTCGATACAATCGATAAGTTGGCTAAAGTCAGGCAGGCAAGGACAAATAACAACTGCTAATTTAGATCCTTATGACATACGCAGAGCAAATTTTGGACAGGTTTTGGTCAAATTTCACGAATGACAAACAAAAATGTTGCATTGAAATCTCTTTTGTTCTATGTAAAAAGATAAAGAGTAAGGGAAAGTGTAAAAGAAGAGAGAGAGAGAGAGAGAGAGAGAGATAACATATATATAAATATATGCCGAAAAATGTGCTGATAACATATGAAAAATTCTAATGACTAGCCAAAAGCTGCTCAAATAGACACTTACAATTTGCACACAGAGAAAAAGATAGAGAGAGAGAGCGACAGAGACAGAGAGTGAGTGAAAGAGAGAGAGAGAGAGAAGAAGAGAGAGAGAGTGGTAGAGTTACATATGTAATGAGCCTGGCCATATGCATAATTCGTAGTAATAATCATTTGGTCCTTTTGCTGACATTGCCTAATTCTTTGGTCCATTGCCCAATTGGCCTTATGCAAATGGCAAATGGAAATGGTAACTGGTAACTGGTAAATGGTAAATGGTAAGTGTTGTCATAAGGCAACTCAATGTTCAATGCGGAAAAGCTGCCAGCATTTCATTTTCCTTTGCTGTTTTCCGTTTAAAGTTAACACTAAAATGGCAGCAAAGGGAGGCGAAAAATTCAAAATTCAAAATTCAATATGAAAATTTTGTCATTTTGTGCATTGAATTACATTTATTTAATGGAAGCTATTGCTGATGCTGCTGCTGCTGCTGCTGCTGCTGATGCTGCTAATGTTGCTGATGCTGCTAATGTTGCTGCTGATGTTGCCTAGGATACATGAGCATAAGTATTGCCGTCAACAATGATTATCTGGCATAACGACTGCGATTGCGACAGGCACGCCCTCTGGCACACATTCCCCTTTTGGCCGAAGACCCTTAAGCCCAGTCAGAGCTGATGCCATAGCCATTGCCAACATTAAAGGTGTTCCCGGTCGACAAACAAGGTGATTATAACACGGAGTACCCCTGGACGCGTTAATGGACTCAAAATATGCTGTGGCATCCAGAAAAAATTCCACAACGAAGTGTGGTAAAAGAAAAATATATATATATATATATATATATATATAAATGTGTGTGTGTGTGTGTGTGTGTGTGTGTGTGTGTGTAAAATTGAGAGGATAACGCGCGCATTTATTTAAATTTTGCATTACAGGGTCACAGGACGTGACCAACAAGGACCCCGTATAGCCCCAGTCTACCTCATGAATATGAAATGAGCTACGCAAAGCGAGAGATAGAGAGACTGAGTAGCAAAACGGGAAGGGGAAGGGGAAGTGGCAGTCGAATCAAGAGTTGTAGATGTAGCTACAAATCAGCATTGATATTGTTTTCTGATTATCCTTAGGGGAACTCACATTGCATACATTTACATTTCTCGCTTGCTTTTTCCTTCTCTCTATTTCTCACTCATTTTTTTGATATTTTAATTAACATAATGATTAAAATATAATATATATATATTTAAATCTGTAGCAGTCTGCTTACTTTCCGGTCTAGTATAACTTAACCGAGCAATACATTCATTTGCAGCCCGCTTTCCCTGCTCCAAGCTCTGAGGGGCAACAACACCGCCGCGTAGAAATGTTTTCCAGTTGACTAAATTTTCATTGTGCATGCAAATTGTTTGAACGCCGAACAGCTTAGAAACGAAGCAGATCACTAATGCTGTAGCTGCAGCTGCAACATTGTTGCAACATAATAATAATTGTAATTGCGGTATAATGCCAGACGATCCGCCTGGCAGCCAGGCACCGCGGTCTGTCCCAGCTCTGCACAATCTATGAATTGTTTTCTATATATATATATATATATATATATATATTTTTTATATATTTTGACCAGTTTATCGATAAATAAAACACACATCCAAGAACAAAAAACAAGTATGATGGCTACAGTCGGGTGTACCCGAAACTATAAGAGTTAGAGCAACTAAAATTTGGAATCTGAATTCATTATTTTCAAGTTTTATTTACGAGTTACGGGCTAAAAGTCGCACGCAACATCTTACAATGCGTATAGGACTGTGTGTCTGTGTGTATGTAATTATGTATAGACAAAAGAGTTCTCCTAGCCGAGTACACCCGGCTACAGTTTTCTTACATATTTCAAAAGGCAAATGGGCTAATGAACTAATTGAAATAAATGTATCACATATATATTTAGTTTTGACCTATAATAGTCTCTTATCAGCGTAGTCTATTTTGGGTGCAAACTTTTGTTTAAGCTGACTTAAGTTCCGATTGAAATTTAAATAATTACTCTTATTCGGCTTCTTGTTGAATGCGGTTCAATTTTATTGTTTAATTGTGCAAAATGAAGGTACAATTTCCTGTAACTGTGACTGTGACTGTGACTGTGTTGTGTCTTTATTTGGGTGTTATCCTGTCCAAATGTGAAGCAACATCAAGTTTAATTCATAATCAAGTAAATATCAAAATAAAATATATAATAATTAACTTAATACATAATATAATTATTTATAACAGTCTTGCGGAGCATCACAAAAAGTGCAGCAAGAGTGCAGTTCTTACACTTTTGGAATAGTAAAACCCCTGTTAGACCATATAAATAGGACCAAGAGAGAAATTGATAATGCAGACAGAAAAGATAAGGAAATTATTGAGTTGAAGGCAAAGTTGGCTCAACACGAAACGGTTGTAAAACCTTTATTAGACTATGTCGAACACACTAAGACTCAATACAATAGCCTTGAAAAGATAATAATTGAAATAAAAGATTCTAATGCAGCTCTCATCAATGAATTAAAATCTCAGAAAGTTTTAATTGATCAACTAACTGCAAACTCTAGCCTAATTAGAAGTGAAATTTCGTTTTCAAAAACAGATATGTCTGAGCTAATCAAACAATTTATAAATGAATATAAAGCTCGTTCAACTGAAGAAAATACATCTATAAGAAAACAAAATCAAACAAACAACGAAATATTTAATGAAGTATCACAAAAGAAAACATATATAATAAACAACAAAAACTCTTTCATTGAGCAAATTTCCATTCCTGGATACAAATCATTTGATGTATTATACAATAATGAGATAGTTGGCCCTGGCTGGATAGTTATCCAACAGCGTATCAATGGAGAGGTTGATTTCTATAGGGATTGGGTCACATATCGAGATGGTTTTGGTACATTCCATGGTGACTTTTTCTTAGGCTTAGAGAATATCCATCGTCTCACAAGTGCCAAGAACCATAAACTATACATTTATATGGAACAGTTTGATGGCAAAGTATACAATGCTGAATACTCTAATTTCTCAATAAGTGGAGAAGTTAATCAGTACAGATTGATCAACTTGGGTGAATTTACTGGAACAGCAAATGGAAATGCCTTAAAATATCATCTGAATCAACCATTCTCTACTTATGACCGGGATTATGATAGTTCGGATAATAACTGCGCCAAGAAACATCATGGTGGCTGGTGGTACAAAAGATGTGCAACTAGGTTAGTACAAAATTGCGAAAAATTAATTAACTTACTGTTTTATATATTTATTTATGTATATACATGGCTAGTTTATTATAACACAAGAAGTCTGTAGTCGAGTGTACTCGACTACGAGAGCCCCTTTGCCTACATACACAGCCATACACACAAACTCACACATACACACAGTTCTGCTCGTACTTTAAGCCTTTTAGCCCCCGTGCTCTATTGCGCGATACTTAATGCTCTGTAACTCTTTGGGAAATTAAATACTGTTGTAAATATTATCATCTTTTAGGAACTTTAGATCTATGCTTTTAGTTTTTGGGGTGGTTTGGAATAGTAGGTGGATGGTGTCGTTATTTTAGAAGATTTGGGCATATGTTGCATTAAGGTAAGGCATTGTTTTACTATATCAATTAGTGATATTGTAGAGTGTATACAATACGGTTACGTCTTGTCCGCTGTTTTATCTGGTTATGTGTCGGCTTCTCAGGTTGGTGTGTCTGAGTATAAGTCTAAGGATCTTGCCAAGTCCGTCTGTCCGTCTGTCCGTCTGTCTGTCTGTCTGTCTGCCCGACTGTATAAACGCCTGTTTTCGGAGACTATACGGGTTAGAGCAACCAAATCTAAGTTGTATATTTTCGTACGTTATACGTTTATTTTAGTTTTTTGAATTACTCCCCTTTCATAATATTATTTAACATTAAGTACTGCAGTATGAAGCGCGGGGAAGCTTAAAATCGCACGCAACAACTTAAAGTGTGTATAGATCTCTGTTTGTGTGTGTATGTCTGCGTATGTGGGAAAGGGAATTCTCGTAGTCGGATACACCCGACTACAGCTTTCTTAATTTTTCTTTTTAACTAAATATGTTTCTATATACTTTACATAGCAATTTAAACGGAAAATATTTTAATGATATGGTAAACGACGATCGATCTATCTTTTGGAATAGCAATCTCGCTTTAAAAACAGTTAAGATGCTTATAAAACCAACCACAGGATGAATATAAATTATTGATTGAAAATGTTAAGAATCTACTACAACTCATAATTTTGTGCCAACTTTTCTTTTAAAACCTGTACTACTTACTACAATTATTAATTGCATAAACCTTATTAAATATATTAAACTTATAATTTTTGAATAAAGTTAATTGTTGCGTAAATAATAATTTATAAATTTTTATCATTTCTTTATAATTATTTTGATAGACAGGTTCATGGTTGTTATGTTATAAATAACAAGTAAGAAAGGTGAAGTCGGGTGTACAGAACTACGAAAATCCCCCTTGCCTACATACACATATACACAGTTCTATATAGCCCCCGCGTCCCATATCGTGATAGTTAATGTTGAATTACTTCCGTGTTTTTTAACCAATCTTAACGTAACTGTTGATCAATTATTAGGTGTGAGGATGAAATTCGATGAATTGGAAATTGTGCTCAATAATTGTTTTATCGTTTTGCGTGGTGAAGGGAGGAAAATCTAAAACAAAGTTGTGTATCGTACGAAAATATTGAATATAGTTCCTAACGATGTTGTTCGAGCTCTTATAGTTTCTGAGAAACAGGTGTTTATACAGACGGACATAGCTGGATCGACTCAGCTAGTCGTCCTGATTATCAATATATATACTTTATGAGTGATTGAATAATATCTTATATTGATTTATAAAGATTATTTCTATCTGGTACATACTATTAGATTTTGCACATTCCCATTAGCTCCCCTTTAACCTGTTTAAAGGCAAAGATACTGGACAAAGTAAAACTTTCAGTCAATGTTTTATATAACAGAAGAAAAAGTTTTCTAACATTCAAAGTAAGGAAGAGAGATAGAGAGAGTGAGTGAGTGAGGGTGACAGGGGGGGGGAAGGAGGGAAAGAGAGGTTAATCCTAATTTATGATAAACACGACAGCCGCCAGACTGTACTTTGTAGGAACAAAGATCATAGTTAAGAGGCACTGTGAGAAGCTATTGTAATTGCTATAAAACGCTCAAAATAATCATTCAATAATTCAGATGAAATTATTATAAAATCTGCCAAGTACATATATATTTATATATATATATATAGTATATAGTATTTATTCTTAAATGTATAAATCATACCTGAACCATAAAAAGCCGCAAACAGAAATCAGCGTTGAATGCAGTTACCATTTATATAGGCTCAAAGGAATTTGCTCGTTTATGTGCTATATATATGCATATATAAACTGATATTGGATCAGTTTTTGTTTTAGTTTTAGTTGGAAGTCATATAATTCTAAGTTATGCCATTACTTTCTTAAGTTATTATTCCTTGAAATGCAGAAATGTTGCAATTATCATTATGTTGCATCCTTGGGAAGTTGCCTCAGTGGTAATTAACATAAACAACATTATGTTGAAAGATGTAATAAAGCATTCACAGCATAAGATAAAGACAAGAAACTATGTGTATATTCAAACTAATGCACCACATTTGAAATACCCTGTAATATAAATATCCTAGAAATTCTTAACATTGCTTTTAAGTTCAATCGAAGTGTAATATTTATTGTTGTGTATTTATAATAAGCTTTACATAAGTTCATATTACCCATTATTAATTGGTAATTACAGGGTATTCACCATAAATTCAAGGAACTTAAATCCAGTAGAGCTCAACGAAAATTCAAATTAGCGAAGCCTTCGAACTTGCGGTTACATTTAAGATATATTCATCTCTGCCTGACACCCCATTCCATGTTCGACAGTCCATTTCAGTATCTGGCCAACTGAGTAACTGTCTGTCAGTCTGTAAGTCTGTCAATCTGTCAGTTTGTCAATCTGTCAATCAGGCAGTCTGTCCAGCTGCTTGCCAGAGTGAGTTCACACTGACTTGGCTGATCTATTAACAACCATTTGCCATGGACAGCAAACATTCGTGTAGATATTTTGTATAGGGTTCATCAAGCGGTTTTTGCTGCAGTTCGACATACAGACTGATGAGAGACACATAGAGAGACAGAGAGAGACAGAGAGAGAGAGAGAGAGAGAGAGACAGAGAGAGGGGTTTATTGTATATGATTGGGATGCTTGGGGATACGTTCATTATGAATGCCCCATGCAACATTGTTGCAGTTGCAGAAATACTCAAGAGGCGGAGGAACAAACAACTTAAACGCTTAACTTGAAGTTGAAGTTTTTATTTATTTTAAGTCTGCTGCTCTCGCCGCTTCCTGCCACCTGCATTCCCACCTACCTATCCCCCTTCCACCATCCCATTCCCCTTTACCCTTCCCATCCATTCATCACACCAGCTCCATAGGAGTAACACGTTGGCAATTTGGTGCGTGCAGACGAAGACTTAATGATGCTCTTAACGAGGCTCTCGCTCGCACCACTTGCACCACTCGCAAAGTGGCTTAGTAAATACGATACGTATACAATGTACCAGCATATTGCATACTCCTATGTGTAAGTTGCCTGTCTATTTGCAACAGTTGTTGGCTCTGCGACCGCAGCCAATCATCAACAGCAGCAACAGCAACAGCAGCAACAAATTGCAAACAGAAAGTAGCTGAATAATCGCAGCGCCATTAATAAGGCAAAGGACTATAGCACAACTATCTCTTCATACCTCTATCTCTATCTCTATCTCTATCTCTATCTCTATCTCTATCTCTATCTCTATCTCTATCTCTATCTCTATCTCTATCTCTATCTCTATCTCTATCTCTATCTCTATCTCTATCTCTATCTCTATCTCTATCTCTATCTCTATCTCTATCTCTATCTCTATCTCTATCTCTATCTCTATCTCTATCTCTATCTCTATCTCTATCTCTATCTCTATCTCTATCTCTATCTCTATCTCTATCTCTATCTCTATCTCTATCTCTATCTCTATCTCTATCTCTATCTCTATCTCTATCTCTATCTCTATCTCTATCTCTATCTCTATCTCTATCTCTATCTCTATCTCTATCTCTATCTCTATCTCTATCTCTATCTCTATCTCTATCTCTATCTCTATCTCTATCTCTATCTCTATCTCTATCTCTATCTCTATCTCTATCTCTATCTCTATCTCTATCTCTATCTCTATCTCTATCTCTATCTCTATCTCTATCTCTATCTCTATCTCTATCTCTATCTCTATCTCTATCTCTATCTCTATCTCTATCTCTATCTCTATCTCTATCTCTATCTCTATCTCTATCTCTATCTCTATCTCTATCTCTATCTCTATCTCTATCTCTATCTCTATCTCTATCTCTATCTCTATCTCTATCTCTATCTCTATCTCTATCTCTATCTCTATCTCTATCTCTATCTCTATCTCTATCTCTATCTCTATCTCTATCTCTATCTCTATCTCTATCTCTATCTCTATCTCTATCTCTATCTCTATCTCTATCTCTATCTCTATCTCTATCTCTATCTCTATCTCTATCTCTATCTCTATCTCTATCTCTATCTCTATCTCTATCTCTATCTCTATCTCTATCTCTATCTCTATCTCTATCTCTATCTCTATCTCTATCTCTATCTCTATCTCTATCTCTATCTCTATCTCTATCTCTATCTCTATCTCTATCTCTATCTCTATCTCTATCTCTATCTCTATCTCTATCTCTATCTCTATCTCTATCTCTATCTCTATCTCTATCTCTATCTCTATCTCTATCTCTATCTCTATCTCTATCTCTATCTCTATCTCTATCTCTATCTCTATCTCTATCTCTATCTCTATCTCTATCTCTATCTCTATCTCTATCTCTATCTCTATCTCTATCTCTATCTCTATCTCTATCTCTATCTCTATCTCTATCTCTATCTCTATCTCTATCTCTATCTCTATCTCTATCTCTATCTCTATCTTTATCTCTATCTCTATCTCTATCTCTTTCCCAATCTACTAAGTAGCTCTGAAGACAATCCATTAGGATATAATTACATATCTGCCCCTTTTCAAAAGCCAATAATCAATTCATTTGCAACTTATCTGCAGCAATGTTAAGAACGAAAAGGATAAGAAATGCAACGACAACGATTGCTGTTATCCTTCCTCAAAAAGAAAACCCTTAAAGTGGATTTCAAGTCTACAATTTCAATGAAGCCAAAGCGAAAGCATTGACCAAGTTAATAGGCATGAAATTTTGATTGAGAATGGGATTATATATAGATAGATATACAAAGATTTAACTAAAATCTTCATTAAAATAGAAACAGCAATTGAAAGAAAGAGATAAACAGAGAGTCTCTCTCTCTCTCTCTCTCTTTCTTGCTCTCTCTCAAATTCAAAACTCAAGTTGATAACTACTTTTCCTTCATGTTTAAACTTTTAATTGACGAATGTGGATGTATATGTATGTGTGTTTGTCTGTCCGTGAGTGTGTGTGTGTGTGTACTTGTATCTGTGCGTGTCTGTGTGTGTGTGTCAATTAAGGCTTGACTTTGCGGTTGTTCAATATGTTTTCAAGTGAGATTTCCCTTGCAATTTTTGTTACCTTCCCATCGTCTGCTCATGGATTCTTATAGAGGGACTTTAAAGCGATTAGGCAACACTGTTAAATAGTGTTATTAACATTAAGTGTTACTCAAAATAACATAAACTGAGAGTTTTCAAGTCAATTGGCTAATATTATTTATAATTTTTGTGACTTTTAGCCCTGTTTGCTGTTGGCTTAATATCAAAATTTCTCTGTGATTAAAAGAGAATAAAAATTGATCTTTTCTAGTGATTTTCGTAGCTAAATTCTTGAATGTATTTTATACTCTTTATTGTATATAATAAAATATTGCGGCAGCAGCAGCAATTGTTGTTGTTGCAAGTGTTGTTAACTCATGCTACAATTGCAATATCTATGGTACAAAGTCTTTCAGTTGTTCGCTCTTCCGCTCTGAGACTTGCCACGATCTTCTTTCACTTTCTGCATACTATGTTGCATGCACTTGTTTTTGTTGCTGTTGTTGTTTTCTTAGTTGTTGCAGTTGTCAATTCTGTTGTTGTTGTTGTTGTTGTTGTACTGGCTGTTGTTAATGTGTCTGTGCCTCGGCCTCGACAAGTCTCGTCTGGGCGCATTATTAATGCAATACATCCATTTCCATTGCTACGATGCCAAAGTCTGCGTCTACGTCTACGTCTGCGTCTGCGTCTGCGTCTGCGTTTGCGTCAACGTTTGCGTCAACGTTGAAATCTGCAACAATGTTGCAAATGTTGTGTACACAACGGCAACAACACACTTTACCCAGACACGATTGTATGTAGTAGTTGCATTTGCCATTGCTGTTGCTGTTGCTGTTGCTGTTGCTGTTGTTGATGTTGATGTTGCTGTTGTTGCTGTTGTTATTGCTATTGCTGTCTTTCTTATTTTGGTGCCACGGCCTGTCAACATTTTTTGCCACTTTGCTATTTTTAGCGCTTTTCAGTCGCGCTTGCCCCTGCTACTTACCTCACTGCTGTACTCACCCCCCTCATCAAACACTCAGCCAACCGTTTGCGTCTCGCCACAGACATTTTCCACGTGTTGCCCCAAAAATGTTTTATTCTCTCTCTCTCTCTCTCTCTCTCTCTTTCTCACTCTCTATGTCTGTCTCAGTTTCTTTCTGTCTCACTCGCAAATGATGTTGTTGCTGCTGCTGCTGCTGCTGCTGCTTCTGTTGTTGTTGCTGTGTTTACTGATAGTTTTTTATGTCAACATTTTGGTTTCAAGTGTTTTTGACATTTTTCTCTCCCATTTTGTGGCTGCTCTTCCCTTCTACCTCTTATGTATTCTTCTTTTTCTTTTGCCTTTCTTTGCGCCAACCAATTTGGCCAAAACGCAAATTTTTCAATAAACAACGAAAATTACTCATACGCCACGTAAGACCAAAACATAAACAACAACAATAATAACAACTAAACGCAAACAAATTTCAATTTTCAATGATTTTGGCAAAATGTTTTGGGACTGTCGCTTTGTTGTTGCTGCTGCTGTTGCTGTTGTTGCTGCGACTTTTTGTTTTGTTTTCATTTTTGCAATTGGTCTAAATGACTCAAAGAAAAAATTGCAAATCTGACCTTCTGACTGCCTACGTTAACAATGTTGTTGTTGATGTTGCCGCTGCTGTTGCTGTTGCTGATGCTAATGCAAATGTAGTGAATGATAATCAAGAATGATAATGATGATAATGATAATGATAATGATAATGATAATGATGAAATTTGGTGACTCTTTCGATAAATGTTGACAATTGGCTTGCAATTTGGCAGCTGTTGTTATTGTTTGTCATTGCCCTTGTTATTGTTATTTGTTATTGTTGTTATTGTTGTTATTGTTCCGCTGCTTCTGCATGTTATTGTTGCTGCTGCTGTTGCGCCATACGCAATCTGCGGCGAAAGCGAACAACATTAACAATAACAATAGCAACAAATGTGCAGATAAAAACAGAGAATCCAAAAATGTATAATATATATATATATATATATATATATAGTATATGCATATGTTGTGTGTATGGGTGTGTGTGTGTGTAGAAATAAACCGCTGAACACGAAACTCAAGTGAAAACAGCAATAAAAACAGCAACAGCGAGCGTCAACTAACTGTGAACTACATGCCACAAAAGCAGCAACAACTGACAGCAACAACAACTGACAACAACAACAACAACAACAACAACAACAACAACAACAACAACACAGATACTGAGTGTAGTTATGTGTGTCAAAGTAAAACGCAATTTATGGAATTTATTACGTGAGCCATTCGCAAAAATTTGCCAACAGTTCACAACGGCAACAATGGATGTAGGCATGCGAGGGGGGCTGAGGCTATGATGATAGAGAGAGAAAGGGAAAGAGTATAGAGAATAAGAGGCTAAAATTGGCTGGTGGAAGAGGGGGAGCAAAGCAACATAACAAAACAAACGAAACTACAGAGCCAAATAAACAACATATCATATAACGAAACTGAATAAAAAAGTAAAAGAGAGTAAAGAAATGCGAAGAAGTAAAGTAGTAAGGAAAGAGTGTAAAAAGAAAAAAAGAAAAACAAAATTTTAATGAAACGTTTTTTGAAACTTCATATTTTCTTTTTTACTCTCCCCTCTCCCCATGTCCCTCCATCTTGGGCTTACACTTTGTTTATTATATGCCAAAAAAAAAAAAAAAAAAAATAGAAAGAAAGAAAGAAAGAAAGATAGAAAATAACAACGGATCGTTATAAGACCAAATGAGTGAAAATTTTTGCAATCACGAAATAAAGAATTATGGGAAAAACCCCCACAACAACAACAACAAAAACAACAACAACAACAACAACAACAATAACAACAACAACTAAAAGCCAACTAGGAACCAATACATAATTTACTTCGTGCTGTGTTAGGGGTGGGTGTGGGGGTAAGAGGTGGAAATTCAAGCGGAAAACTGCACATAAAAACTGTGAAAGTAAACCATAAAAAAAGTACTAGTAAAATTTATTTATTTTTATATTCATATTTATTTTCTTTATTTTTTTAGTTTATTTCATATTTTATTTTTATTTATTATTTTTCATTTTTATTTTATTTTTCATTTTTATATTTATTCCCATCTATTTTTTTTTTTTTTTTTGTAACTGTCTAAACGTTTTATGGATTTTCTATATTTTTAACAATATTTCATATATATATATATTTTTTTTATTTGTGCTGTCAATCTTAATGGCCAAGTTAACATGTTGCTGGCGCCTCTTTTAAACACAAACAAAATTGTTTTTTTTTTTTTAGAGAAAGTCTACTCAAATTTTTAGTTGTAATTTTAAGTTAAGATTTCATTAAAATTATTAATTAATTTTTGTTTAATATTAATTTTTATAAATATTTTACAAATATTTCTTATTTATTTTGAAGCCAAACCTTTTTGCTTTGCCTCTCTTTCTCTCTCTATCTCTCTCTCTCTCTTGTTAGCTGCCAGCAACTTTCAAGTTGTAAATTGAACAAGTTGAAAACCTTTCAATTTCATCTCTACATTTAACCTACCTTAACTCCTTACTGGGCGTGGCAATCCATTAACAATCCTGCGGCTGATTCGAAAGGTTTCCTAAACTTCAACTTAATTTTTTTTCTCATTTTATTTTTTTTTTTGCTGTCTGACTGGCGGCGCCAATGGCAACAACAACAACAACAGCAGCTGCAGCAACTGCAACAGCTACAGCAACAATAAGTTAAAAGCAAAGAAACTTTTGTAAAAATTAAGAAAAAATATAATATACGTATTATAAAGCATTGTTAATAATAATGGTCCATTGTGTTGGCCTCTTGTTGCATTGATCATTTAAATTCAGATTTAGCAACAATTTGCTGCAAGCGGCAAGTTGCTTTATAACTCAATACACTTCAGACTGATAAATAGAAGTATATTGTATATATATATATATAAATTTAAATAATTGTCTATCTCTATATAAGTATATAGTATATCCTTCAAGCAACTCCTAGTAGACGCTGCCTCAACTCTAATGCTTTTAGTTATAATATTATTTGTAGAGTATTTAAAAGTTATATTGTTTATGTTGTTAATTGTTTTATTATTTTTATTGTTGTTGTTGTTATATGTTATTATTGTTGTTGTTGTTGTTGTTGTTGTTTGGTCCTCGCCTTTTGGCTGTTCAATTATTATTTGTTGCTTTTATTCCTTGTTTTTGTGGCAGTGACAGCTGCTGGCGATTTGTTCATGCAACTAGGCAACAGCAACAATCGCTACGACCCCCACTTACATTACCACATACTCACACATACAGAAACACTCTCTCTCTACCTCTCACTCTCTCTCTCTCTCTTTATATCCCTAACATCCCCCCAGCCCCTTGTTGTTGCTGCCTTCTGTACCTGTTACGATAAGAGCAAAACTATTTCATATTGGGCCAAAATGACTTTGTAAGCGAAAAATTGTCGTTGTTGTTGCTGGTGCTGTTGTTGTTGTTGACGTTGAAGGCCAAAATGAAAACGCAATTTATACACGGGCCAAACACACACACACACACACACACAGCCATACATATATACATACTTAGACACATTGAGCCGCCGCTGCTTCAGTTAGCGTCCCAGTCGCTGTTGCGTTTTGTTTACAAAGCAACAGCAACAGCAACAGCAACAGCAACAGCAACAACAACAACAACAACAACGACAACAGCAACAGCAACAACAACAATAAAAACAAAACTTTTTTTTCAGGTCAAATTTGTTTACATTCCGCTTGGAAACTAGGTCATTGCGAGCGTGTGCAACAGAGACGGCAGAGAATTGTTAAGCGATTGTTGCTGCTGTTGCTGTTGCTGCTGAGACGCAGCTTGAAATTGCCAACAGCACGGCGGCAACATGCGGCATGCCACCAGCAGCGACAACAACAATCCCAAAGATAATAAGCAACTGAAAAAAAAAAAAATAATAAAAAAAATAAATATAAAAATTACAAAAAAAAAAAGAAACAAAAAAAAAATACACAGAACGAAAACCAATAAGTGCTAATGCCTAAAAATACCCTTGTAAGCTATATATAAATATATAAGAATATATATATATATAGATATATATAGTAAGCTGATTCTGCTGTAATATGAGCAAAAACATTTGCCCACAAAAACAATAAAAAGTTATGCAAAAACCTTCAGCAAATTTACAATAAAAGATAATAGAGAAATGTTGCTGATCATAAGACTGATCCCGTACATATATAAATATATATATATTATGATCATATATATACCCTAGCTTGAGCTTATACATATGTATATACAGGGTATTTGTGAGAGTCTCTGGTGTCTGATCTCTGACAATGTTTGAGCTCTGTTTGTGTTTCTCTGTATTTGGGAATTTCCGCTGAGAATATCAGCAATTGCCGCAGTTGTTGCAACTGCAACAGCAACAGCAACAGCAACAGCTCTGCTCTCTCACTTTGTCTATGTTTTGTTTGTTTCTCTCTCTCTCTCTCTCTCTCTCTCTCTCTCGCTTACTCTTTATCTGTGTGTGTGTTCGCTTGTGTGTGCAATTTGAAAGCTATTTGTGTCAATGACAAATTATTCGAATTTATCGAAAAGTTGCAATTTGCCAAATGGCCGCTAAATTTTCAACAGGTGTAAAAGAGATAGATAGCATTAGTGTGCAATAGAGAGAGTGAGAGAGAGAGAGAGAGAGAAACAAAACAAAAATGAAACGATGAATGAGACTGAGACTGAGACTGAGACTGAGACCCACTGAGGCGGATCTGGCCAGGCAGCCTTGAATGGAATGCGAACAAATGACGGATTACACAGCAACTTGCCCCACTGGGCATTGCCACCACACACCGTACCACACAGTGTGGTACATACAACCAAAACAACCAAACAACAACAACAAATTGAAGCTAAGTTTCAGCCACTTAGCTTCGCTTCAAATCAAATGCAATTCAGTTTAGTTTTAGTTTTAGTTTTTGGTTTAGTTTTTGGCTTAGTTTTAGTTACAGTTGCAATCCAATTCAATCCAATTCAATCCAATTCAATTCAATCCAATCCAATCCAATCCAATGCAATGCACTCCACTAATTCGCTTGGTTGATGTCGCTGGAGCTGTCTGACATTTTGTTGCTTTGTTGTTGCTTGTTGTATGTTGTTTGTTGTTTGTTGTTTGTTCTTTTTTGATTGTCAGTTGACAGGCAGGAAGGGGGCTTGCTGAGGTGCTTGTCTCTTGTTTGGGGGGAGTGGGGGTGGCAACATTGCATTCTCTCAACATTCTGTAGTCCGGTTCGCTGCGCTTTGCCGCTGCCTGTCAAATTGTCGCACACAACAACAACAACAACAACAACAATAACAAGAATAAAAATTTTAAAAAATATTTTTTTATATTTTTTGTTTTTTAATTTTCGTATTTTTAAAGCTTATTAAATGCAACTATTGCAACAACTAAATAAATATATATATTAAAGGCATTTGAAGTCATAATTGAACAGACTACGCATAGAGCAAGCATTCGACATATATAATATATATATATAGATATATAGCATATATATATATATAGTTTCAATTGTTGCCTCTAATAAATAACAAACTAAATGTCATATTTCAAATAGTTTCAATGCTAATTTTTAGTTAATTTATGTGTCTAACTTGAGAGATAAATTGCTTTGGTTTGATTCTCGCTCTCTCTCCCCTTTGAAATTTTCATATTTTTAGAAAATGTTTCCACCTCCCTTAGTCATTATTAATATATATATAATAATTAATGCTATATATAGTTAATGTTTATATTTATTCCCATTTTCATTCCCATTTCAATTCCAATTCCAAAACCAATTTTCATTTCCAATTTGAATACTTAATCTGCTGCCAATTCACGCATTAAATGACATTACAACTTCTTGGCCGAGCCTTACCTTTGCCCTATATTTAGTAGTAGTAAAAGAAGTAGTAGTAAAAGTAGTAGTAGTAGTAGTAGTAGTATATGCCACTCACACAATCAAAGCATTAATCATGTTCTTCATACCTTCCTGCATACCCTTCAGCAAATAGCATCCGCTTGCCCCATGCCTGTGCCGATTATTAATGATTGCAACATCAACATCAACATCAACAACAACAACAACAACAACAACAACAACAACAACAACAACAACAACAACAACAACAACAACATCAACAATCATCGGCCATGGCTAATTTTTAGCAATTGCTCGAAAAATTATATTAATTTCCTTGACTGAAGCCACATTCCAGTCACACAACTTAGACCAGACATTCACTATATCCATATATCCATTCAATATATGTTCATATACCACTCTCTCTCTCTCTCTCTCTCTCTCTGTCGCTGTTCTATTAGTGGCTGTTGTTGTCATTAGTTTTGCCCCATAGCGAGTCACACCGCGCTCGGCTGGCCATTTCAGTTGTGCATCTCCTGCGTCCACATTTGACCCAAATAGCAATGTTCCGGCAGCTGTTGCTGCTACACCCTGCCACAGGGCTGTCAGCCTGCCAGCTTGCCAGCTTATGGCCTCCCCCAATAATAGTGTCTTCAGGTGGCGTCGCATCAATCTTAAAGCTGCCTGCGCCTCCCTGTCTGCCTTCATCTTTGGCTCCGTGACTGACTGATGCGACACAAGGCGCTAAAGTTTCTATCTATTTCTTTTTTTTTTTTTTTTTTTTTGTTGTGGTTGGGGGAAGGAGGGTCGCTCCCGTTTGCTAGCGTCTAAGCAGGCGACGACATGCAACAGTTGACACACTCGCCCCCTAGTATGCCTCTCTCCCTCTCTTTCGCTCTCCCTCTATCCAAAATATCATATAGACTAATCTATCCCCTCCACTCCGCTAGAACGCCTGTCGGGCTCACGTGATCTATTTTTGTATAATTAGCATGTGATGCAGCAACAAATCCGGGAGCATAACATCCAAATTAGTAATTCCCGTCAAGGCGGCCAACCAAAATAGACGAGCAGACCAAGACGAGGAGCAACTCACGGATGTCGTCTGCAATGCTGACGTCGTCATTGCTGCTCTAATTATACCCTACAAAAAGCAACACCAATAGTGGGTATATTGATACTCACACATACAGTTATGGAAAATATAATAGAAACGAACGATATTGGTTCTTTGCTTGGAATTTTCTGCTATGGAAAGGTTTTTTTTCCTCAAATAGCGTAATTTTTTTTTAAATTCTCGATAGTTAACTTATAAAATAAAAAATCAAAAATAATTGATTTAATTAAATTCATATTAAATTAATTAATTTAAAGTTTTTTGCCTTGTTAACAAAAATAAAAACGATGCACTCAAAGCCATAAAACATATGCGTATTATTAAATTTTTTTGCTAAATTATAATTTTATTTAATATTTGGTAGTTTAGTCGTCAATTTTTATGATATTGATTCCTTAGGATGGGCAGAAATAGTGGAATTAATGCTGTACTACTGCTCTTGTATTTTTTTACCACAAATTTCCTTTAATATGGGCCTAAAACCCTTTCATTTCCATTCAGATTCCCCATAGCTATTCGATTCGATTTGGATCTAGAGACTATGCCAATCACTCTAACACTTACACGTTATGATCCTGTAACTTTAAACTGAGAAACCGCCACCGAAATGTACCCAAAAATTACAGTTAAATATAGTGAAAATATCAGACATTTGTACACAGTGCGGTTTATACTCAAAATTTGTTAAAAACAATGAAAATTTGCGATTATTTGCTATATGCATATGTCGTTTCTATTATATTTTCCACAACTGTATATATAAGATTCTTATACTTAAAGTATCTATTATGTAGTATATACTGTTATAGACTTCACAGGGTATCTTTTAGTCTAGTATTGTGTTCGTTTTTTTTTAGTTTTAGTTAATGTTCGCTCTTTGGACCTGTGTCTAAAAATTTCATTTGGCAAATTGAATTTTGGCCAACCTGCCTTTTGGTTTTAGGAGCTCAATCCCAGCCAGCAACTTAACAACTTGGCCTAAATCCAAATGCGACAGTGCGCGGCTGGCAAAAAGCAAAAAGACAGAAAAACAAGACAAAAAAAATGACTGAAAAAAGAGCAGAAGAAGAAAAGAAGAAAAGAAAAAACGAAGGCGTTTCAGGCGTGGCAAAGTAAACTAGTCAACAACGGCAATGCAGGGGTTGGTCTACAGAGGCAGTGAGAGGAAGGGGGCTGCCAGCACGCTGGCATGTGATGTGGCAGCAACAAGCTAAGGGGAAAATCTGCTGCCGCATAATGTGATAATAAAAATCTTTTATTTGCCATTGTCGTCCTCGTCCTGTCCTCATTTGGATGTGAATGTGAATGTGGATATGAGTGTGTATGAGTGTGTCTATGTGTGTGTATGTGTGTGTATATATGCTTGTAGCAAGGAATACAAAAGCCAAGCAGCAGCTTAGTGGAAGTCTCACCCTCATACCATTTACGCAACCCCCCTCCCTCTCCCTACCCTCTAAACTTTTCCTGCCTCTTTTCCCCAGTAACTTTACCTCTAGCCATTTGTCAGCTGCTGCTGCTGCTGCTGTTGCTGTTGCTGTTGCTGTTGCTGTTGCTGTTACTGCTGCTGTTGGTTCTTGCCACATAAATCTTGTCAACGTACAGTTGCTCACATTTGAGACAAACACACACGCACACACATGTGTATATATATATATGAGATGGGCACACATACAACAGATGCCACATACCCATTGGCCACTCACTCAGGCGCCTAATTCCAAAGCTACCATCATCTCCAAGACAACATGCTTACAGCTGAACCCCATCTTTACTTTCCACTACCCCCCCCCCCTCCAACACACCATCCTATAGCAAGTCCAAATATGCTCCCCCTACCCCCAACAAACGCAACCCAGTTGTAGCTATAATTCGTCGCGTGCCTCAATTTTCTTGTATTTTCACTTAACGCAACGCACGTTCCCAGCTTAGAGCCATTCCTCATGCTCATCCCGTCTCCTGTCTCCTGTCTCCTGTCTCCTGTCAACGCTCAATGCTCAATGCTCAATGCTGAACTCTGCACCCCAACCAGTACAGTTTCTTTTCTTTTTTTTTTGTGTCTCTGGCGGCAACTTTCAGGCTGTCGTTTAATTTTTGGAAGCCACTGTATGTGCTATATGCACACAAATTGAAGGGTGACTTATATCTGGCACAAACTGTGAAGCCAAATCTAGTATGGAGTTGTCATCGACCAGCAGATACAACTTCAATTGCACTAGCTAGCCTCCATTCCTCCCTCTCCCTCTCTCCCTCTCTCCCTCTCACTGTCTGCTGTTGCTTTCTAACTTCTATTTTCGATATAGTTTGCGTTGCCCTTTGCCCCATCCATTTTGGGGATTGTTAGGGAAAATATTATCCACAGACGTTCCAACTTTAAGCCAGAACCAAAGCTTCAATTTTTAACTAAAAGTTTTATATAAATATATATATATATTTATATGACTTTAATTAAAGCTAATAGCAAAATAATATTATGCATATAGTTAGATATATATACATAAATAAAGAGAAAGTTTTCCTTATGGCCATTTGATTGATTTGTAAATATTAAAGTTTTCCCATAGATATTTATTTGATATATGCTCAAAAGTAAGCAAACGCAACCCACAGAAATAGCTCTAATGAGCATTCTAATAATAATTATTCACTTAATTCCAACACACACACACACACACATACATATATATATATAGTCATACACAAAGGAAAAGTTTTACGATTTGCTGCTTGCCCCTTGGATTATGGACCAAATTAGGAAGTACATAAAAATCGCTTGTTTACTTGCCGCAACATTAAATTTAAGAATATTTGAAAAAGTTTTCCCAAACGTAAAGTTTATTTTTATGTGCTTGAATACCCTGTAAGGCATTAGGCCAAGTTAATCAACAACAGCATTTGCTATATAGCAAATCGTCCTCGATTTCATATTCAACATTATCTTATCATTTTTAATAAAGTTTTCTATGCATTTTCCATAGTTAACGATGTTTTCTTTAACTTTCCTTTTGTTTTCTTACTTGTTTTATAATTTTTATATTATTATAGGGTATTTATTAGTTAAAATTTTATTAGCCAACTGCTGCAAGTGTTATTTATATGCCTTTAATATTTTGGCTCATAAATACCCCAAAGTTTGCTGCTTATCCGCGTGATTAGCTAAAAATACAAAGTAACATGGCAAAAAATAGCAGCAGCAGCAGCAGCAGCAGCAGCAGCAGCAGCAGCAGCAATCACCCCCACATTGAGTGTCCACTAATTCCAATCCTCTATGCAATCCATACTAATGTTTAACTTGTCCAACAGAAGGCCAAAAAACACAATATATATATATATATATTAATATTAATAATAAGCAAAAAAAATGGGAAAAAAAATAACATACAAAAGGCTTTCGCATTTCCGGCGCCAACTATAAATATGTTGACGTCTTTTTTAAAGAGCCAGAAGATACAAAGTCCAAAGAACAAAAGAATTATATCAATAAAATAAATATATAGAGAAATATATAGATTTTGAATTCCTAAAACTATCTATAGTCTTTATACATAGATAACAATAAGAAGGTCAAAGTTCATACAATGCTTAGATCTTATTCCATTTTGCTTTTAAATTAAATCTTTGGCTGCGTTTTATACTCGTTTTTACTCAATTGCCTTTGCAGCAGTTTTGTCTATATTATATGCCATAGTACAGGCATTTTTAAGTCGTATACTGCCCAATTGTTTAACTATTGGAATGGCTAATATGGCTCTGATCTCTACTACTTAATCATCTATATTCTCTTTGCAAGAGCTTTGGCTGTATTATATGCTGTGGTAAGGGCATTTTCTAGCCGTATACTGCCTTTGTTTATAATTAAAATTGAAACCTAAAAGAAATGGCTTATATAGTACAGATCTTTACTATTATAAAATGCACTACATAATATCATTCCCTTTGCTTATATATAATATGGCCTGGTAGGGGCATTTTCTAGTCGTATATTCCCCCAAATTATATATGAATGCGTTTGAAACTGTCCGTTTGACGTTCGTTTGCCTTTTATGCAACAAAAAGCTAAACCACAAATATTGTATTCGCGACAATCGCCTGAGTGTTGGTGGTGCCATTGGTGGTGGTGTTGATGGCGTTGGTTTAGTGGCAAATGTGGCAAATGTGGCAGTGGTGGCAGTGGTGGCAGTGGTGGCAGTGGTGGCAACAGCATAAAAAATAGTCCAATGCTGTATACAGCTGTGCGTCATTGTTGGCCTAAATCTCAACAATAAAAACAACAACAACAAGAACATTTTTAACAGAACAAGAGAAGACTTTGTCGGGGCATCACAACTAATTGACTTTGTATGCGTGTAGCTTGTGTGGGGGAGTGTGTGGAGGGGGGGGGGGGGGTCGTCAGTGGGGGTGGATGGTTGTATAAAGTGTAGGCAGCAAACGTGACTTCTTTACATTGTTGCTGTTATATGTTTCTCTATCTCTCTCCACCATCATTTAGGGGGATGGTAACAGGAGAGGGGCGAGGGAGTAGCTGTGGTCGTCATCGTCATCGCCTGTACAAAATGAGTGATTGTTGGCAGCGCGTGAGCAAAATATTCATAGGATTTCACAAGGTCCCAAAAGTACAGCAGCAACAACTGCAAAAACAAAAAAAAAGGAACAGCAACACACACACACACACACACACATACACATACACACACAGACACGCATTTGATATCAGCAGCAAAAGAATAATAAAGAAAAGCTCATAACTTATTCATTCTCGCACTTCCAAAAAAAAAAGAAGAAAAAAAGAAAAGAATTCTTGAGCCTCGTTTTCCCTTAGAGCCACAACTTTGCACGTATGTTAAATGCTTTTCTAAATTTTCATTTTCACTTTCATTTCCATTTCTCTTCTATTTTCTATCTTTTTTTCTAACCTTCTGGCCAAGCATCCCTCCTGTTGACTATCAAATTGCTGCCATCATCAGAATTGTTGGCGTCAATGGAATTAGGCAACAATCTCACCTATATCCAAATTTAGCCTTGTTGTTTTTAGCATTTTGCATAATCTGCAGTCACATGGCCAAAACTTAATGACGAAAAATACCAAAAATAATAATAGAATACAAATACTATAAGCCATATATACACACACACACACACACACACACACACACTCAGATACACATACAGTACTTATAATCTTTTGCCAATTCTGTTTGAACGTTTTTCGTGACGTTTGTCGCAAATTTTTTTGTTGTTTGTTTTTGTCGTTGCTGTTGCGGTTGTTGTGGTTGTTGTTGTTGTTGTTGTTGTTGTTGCTGTCGCTGTCGCTGTTGTTGTCTTGTTTGTTGTTATTGTTTTTGCTAATGTTGTTTTGTTATTGTTATTGCTTTTGTTTTCATTTGCAACGTTCAAGTTGATTGATTGTTTTTGTCAAATTCTTTTCCTATCGCTGTGCTAGGTATATAGTATTAGTAGTAGAGGCGATTTGGGTGAGGATGGTGGCTGGGGGCTGGGGACTGGGGGCAGGGGGCTAGGGACTGGGGGTGCTGGAGATCGGGGCAAGTGTAGTCAGAATGAAAACAATGAAATACAATAATATATTTGAATATATATATATATATATATATATATTCGCAATCGCATTCGCATTCATTTCAATTGTATTCACATTTCACGTTGAGTCATTTTGGGCTGCCGGCCAGGAAGTGTTTATACCAATAGCTGCAGCTATGTTGGTGCTGGTTATGGGGTGAGGGGCCAAGGGGTTGCTTGTGCGGCATAATGAGGGATGGCAATGAACTGTATGAAAACCAATAGATAGATGTTTTTTTTTTTTTTTTGTTTTCTATATGTGAATGAACGAATTGGGTATATGACATCATGATCAGTACACTATATACGATATGATATAACATTTTTCCAACTCAAAACAAAAATTTTGTATGCTCAACTGATTCACACACAAAAATAATGATGCCATCGTGATTATATATTATATATATATATATTTATATATGTTTGTTAAATATATATTTGCATATATGTTAGAAAGTGAAAGATATAACCTATACAAATATATATATGTATATACATTTGTTTACTATCTTATCAATGTTATGCAGTTAAACTGATTATATAGATTCGAATCTGCGGCAAATGATGCTGAAACCTCGTGACAATTAAAGACAATTTATATATATTTATATAATTAGAATTATATATATATATATATATATATATGTATATATTATACAGATCCTAGCTGATTGTACAGATTTCCATTTAAAATCACAATAATCTGTTTGCATTGCTTGAACTCTTTACATAAAATGTTTATTAAAAGCAAACAAATTTCTTACATAACATCGCTGCCTGTCTAATTGCAACAGTTGCTGGCTCTGCGACCGCAGCCACTCATCAACAGCAGCAACAACAGCAGCAACAACAGCAGCAACAACAGCAGCAACAACAGCAGCAACAACAGCAGCAACAACAGCAGCAACAACAGCAGCAACAACAGCAGCAACAACAGTAGCAACAACAGCAGCAACATATTGCAAACAGAAAGTAGCTGAATAATCGCAGCGCCATTAACAAGGAAATAACAGAAAAGCCAAAGGACAACTATCTCTTCATCTCTCTCTCTCTCTCTCTTTCACTATCTCTATCTCTTTCCTAATCTACTAAGTAGCTCTTAAGATAATCCATTATGATACGATTATATTTCTGCCACTTTCAAGGGCCAATAATCAATTCAATTGCAACTTAACTGCTGCAATGATAAGGACGAAAAGGATAAGAAATGAAACAACAACAATTGCTGTTATCCCTACAAGTATCCATTAACAATTTCAATCATTCAAAATTGCATCACAGGCCAAAGCGTATTCATTGGCCAAGTTAATTGACTTCAAGAGGTTAAAGGATATGAGAGCAGAGCAAGTAGCAAAGTCTCTCAACAAATGAAGAGTTGCAGCAAGTTAAAAGCGAATTCATTTCGCAAAAAACAATTTTATTTGCATCAAAGCATAAAATAGAATTCAGTTGAAATTTTGATTGGGAACGAGACTATATATATATATACAGTATATACCGTTTACATGCAAACCTCTAATGCAGAGAATTTTTTGCATATATTCGATAGTTTCTTTTAAGCAATCATGAGTAATATGCCAATAAGTTGTATTTAAATAATTATTATAAAATATACCCACAAGCTTAGAAGTTTATTTAAATTTATATTTTATGCTGTTCCTCAGCTATAAATAAAAAAAACAATTTTAAACAGACTGTTAAATATAACATGAAATCAAAAATTTTCTATTATTTTGCTTTTTTTTTATTATTTATTTTATTAAAATAATAAAAAAATAAAAATAAAAATTTTAAAATTGTTGTCCTACAGCTTATAATTTGCTTAAAACTGATTAAATTTATATGAACTGATTCCAAGTATTTATTTTATTTGTTTATACACAATATTTTCTTATAAGCAATTTTTTTGCATTTATGAGGCTAAATTTAGTTCTAAATAGTTTTATGATGTTTAAAAATAACATAATTTTGCATTTAAGCAATATTTGCATATAAGCAATGCTTCTTATAACCGATATATACTGTATATATAATTATTATATATAACAAAAATTTAATACATTTTTCTCTTTTGAAGATATTTTGAGTCTGGCAATGAGTTGATGGCATGCGAAAATAACTTTTACCTCACTCTCTCTAAGTGTGTGTGTGTGTGTGTGTGTATGTGTGTGATTGTGTGTGTGTGTAAGCTAGTTAATGGAAAGCCAGCATAGGTCATAGTCTAAGCCATAATCAAATGAAAATATAATTTGTTGGCTTTCTGCTCTGCTCTGAAAATGAAAATTCCTGAAACTGAGGCTCAATAGATCAAGAGAAGATTTCGCTGGTTCGCAGCTCCTTTGCATTAGAGCTGTTGTTGTTGTTGTTGTTGTTGTTGTTGTTGTTGTTACTTTTGATGTTATTGTTGTTGTTGTTTTTGTTGGTGCTGTTGTTGTTGTTGTTGGGTTTGTTAGTTGACTTAACTGACTTATTAAACGGGAATGCGGAAGCGAATACAAAATATTTTTTTACTGTTTGCTCTTGCTGTTGTTGTTTGCGCAGTATTGTTGCTGTTGCTGTTGGTGCTGCTGCTGCTGTTGATGTTGCTGTTGTTGCTGCTGCTGCTGCTGCTGCTGCTACTGCTGCTGGTAACCGCTAAGTGCAACATTCCAACAATGAAAAGCCAAACTACAAATGGCAACAATAGTAACAACAACAATAACCGCATTAGTTGTGCTACAAACATAACAAACACGCCAAAGAGCAATCAATTCTTTAACCCCCACCAAATGCCCCTTTGGCCCATGAATTGTGCTTGTTGTTGCTGCTGTTGTTGGCAGTTGCGTCTTTCGACATTTATTGCTGCAAATGAGTTATAGCGAAGCTGCAACAGCAGCACCACAAGCATAGCAATAGCAACAGCAACAACAAGCGGTGCTAATTGGCTAAACCAGCAACAAAAACAGCAGCAACAACAACAACAGCAATAACAACAATGTGACAAGCCACCAGCTACAAGCAGAGTTGAGTTTACCTTTTAAGTGAAACAGCAGCAGCAACAACAGCAACAACTACAATCACAACTAGCACTAGCAATAACACGCGACAGCAACAACAGCAGCAGCAGCAGCAGCAGTAACCATAATGGTAACAAAAGGACAGGTGCAACATGAAACGGCGCTTCAAGTCTATACAACTGCTTTGAGTTTATCCTTCTGCCTGGACACGAATTCAGCTTCATAATTGCCAAATGCGTCAGCGTCAGCGTCAGGCAACAACAGCAACAGCAACAGCAGCTACAACAGCATAAGCAGCTGCAGTAACACAACAATATAGGAACAGAAACAGCAACAGAAGCAGAACAATAGCAGCAACAGCAGCTGCAGACAACAGGGGTAATGCCAGCCACACCTGCCACGTGTTGCATCAACAGCCAACAGCCAACAGCCAACAGCTGGCAACGCTGACGATTGCCAGACGATTCCTTAAGCCCCAATTCCCAGTTCCCCCTTTGCACAGAGCAGTGCTCAGTTCTCAATTCTCAATTCTTAATACTTAATTCTCAGTTCCCCTATTCCCTATTCCCTCTTCACTTTATTCACCCCTCTCTCTCTCTCTCTCTTCACTCCTTATTGTTCTCTTTTTACGGGTTCATTGCATTCATTTTAGCCAAATTACATGGCTGCGACCTGGCCAATGTTTACTTCCACTTTATTTGTGCTGACAAGGAACAACAGCAGCAGCAACAGCAGCAACAGCAGCAGCAGCATCAGCAACAACAGCAGCAGCAAGTAGTTATTGGCATGCAAGACTTTAAGTATACCCTGTAATATGAAAAATGAACACACAACAAAAGCTTCCACAAGGCAATGTATCATGTTTATGATTTATATGTTGCACTTGCTGCAGTTGTGCATGACCAATTCGAAGTATATTTTTTATAGGGTATATTAAAGCATTTGGCTGTGTGGTTTATCGCGTTTCGATTTGTCTTCAATTCCCCAGGACGAAAGACAACAAAAAATTTCGCTCACCTGCCACAGGTGAATGCATTTTGTTGTTGTTGTTGTTGTTGTTGTTGTTGTTGTTGTTGTTGTTGTTGCACCCGTGGTGGTCGCTAAAGGCGCACATCTGTCTACCTGTAAACATAATGCATAATACGCAGATCTGAAATGCAGCTGTAAGTTGCAATTATACACGTATTTGCAACGGCTTACAGCCAGTTTGAAGTTGCAATGTTGCAATTACTTTGAGGTCCTTTGACTTCTGCTAATTAGAGAGCTGTAAAGGATCATGCTATACACATGGTCAAAGGCAGCTTAAGTCTGTTCATATGTATATTAAAGGATTTCATATTGACACATACACACATAGATACACACGCACACACACACTAGCTGAAAGCAATTACCTTTGAGTTATGACCGAGAAATGCGACTCAAATTTGTATGTAAAAACCATACAAGAAAACATAAGGGAAACTTATTGAAAAGTTGGTATTAAGCCTCAAATATATATATATATATATATATATATATATATATTTACTTAAATACATATATTTATAAATATATATTCTTAAACAGTCATTAATTCTACCCATACTTAATTTGTTTCTTGCATTCAATTTAATAAGTTTTGCTCTCAACTTTACATTATGCTGCATCCTGTTTGCAGGCTATTTATGGGCAATTAGATGCTTCCTTTGAGCTAACTATATGTGTTTTTAACTGTATCTTAGAATATATGCTATAAGCTTAACATAAGCAGCTATTGTACAGCTCTGGCATAGATCCGTAAGACAAGTTTCTATTATATACTTAACGAACTAATTATAGAAATGATGTGATTGATTGCTTCGTTTATAGTAATAATAATAATAATAAGCATAATGACGATGATAATGTTAATGATAATGATCATGTTAATAGTAATATATATATATAACATAATATATATATATTTATATATATATATATATGTGTATGTACATATATATTTGAAAAGCTTGTCTCGCAGAGAGTTCATTGAACCAAATATAAAAGTCTCATAACAAATTGACCATATTTATTGGCCATTGAGTCTTTGCCTTGTTTATACTATATAGCCGTATCGGAATCAAAGTCAGACTCAAAGTCAGACTGAGTCTGGGTGTCGTATATCTTGACCAATTAAAGATATATCAATGACATTATATATACATATATAATAATTTCAAATGCGTTTATTGAGACTGCAAGGAATACCCTCAACTTGTTTATACAAAAAAAATTTATAAAAAAAAATAAATAAATAAATAAATAAAAATAAACAAAATCAAAAATCAAAACTCAAAAATGAAAAAATTAAATTTATATATGTATTTTTGGTAACAAGCCTAAAAATGTTGTTTTGGCTCTGCTACAGCAGGGTGTTAAGAGGGGCTCGAATGCAATTTACTATACAAAAAGTAAGAGAGAGAGAGAGAGAGAGAGAGAGAGAGAGAGAGAGAGACAGAGAGAGTAGATAGAAAGGTGATGAGCTGTTGTATTTTGGGTGTTTTGCTGTTGTTTTGTTGCCGCTTTTTGCGACTCACTGTGACTCATTGGGGTCGTGTGCGAATTTTTGGAATTGCTTTTATTTATGCATTTGTTATTGTAAATTTCATTGTTGTTGTTGTAGCTGCGCTGTTGTTGTTGTATTTGAGCTGAATGTAAATTCACTTATTTATTGCGTCGACGCGACAATAACAAATAAGAAATAACAAATAACAAATAAACTCATCGTGTCGCAATTCGCAGAAACAAAAAAAAAAGCAGAACACAAACAAAATAAATAAAAACAAATCATTTGACTGAAAATTTCCCCTTACCACCGCAAAATATCAAAAAAAAAAATAAAAAAGTGCTAAATAATAAAAAACAGTAGACACAAGACAAAATTGTAGCCTCCCTTAACCCCCAACCCCACCGCCAAACCACATGAAAACAATAAACAGTTAAAATAAAAAATTTGTTTTTGTTTTGCATTTTTTTGTTGCTTTTTAATTTTCGCTATGAAATTTATGTCAAATCATGCTGAGCTCTGAGAAAGTGAGCCCGCAACAAGCCTGAACTTTAACAGATGAAAACAACAACAACCTATACAGAATTAACATAATGAAAAACAAAACAAATAATACTAGAAATAATAAGTATAATAATAACAAATAAAATAATGAAAATAATAACGAAAAGAATATTGAAAAAAAAATTATAAAAAATTTTATAATAAAAAAAAATTTATAATAAAAATAAAATAATAATAAATAAATTAATAATAAAAATAATGATATAGAAAAAAATATAAAAAAAAAATAATAACATTAATAATAATAAAACTTCAAATATTAAAAATAAAAAAATATAAAAATAATAATATTAAAAATAATAAAAATAAAAAATATTAAATAATAAATTTAGTATAAAAATATATAAATATAAAAATAATAATAATGCCAATAATAATAAAATGAATATATATTAAAATAATAATAAGAAAATATAAATATTTAAAATAAAATTAATTAAAATAAAATAAAAAAAAAAATAAATAATAAAAATAATAAAAATAAAATAGTTACAATAAAAAATGTTATAGTAATAATGTTAAAAAAAATTATAAGCAATAAAAATAATATATATTATAAAAAAATTAATAACAATGATATTAGTATAAAATTTAAAATATAATAATGCAAATAATAAAATTTAAATTAAAAAATATTGAAATAATAATAATAAAACTAATAATAAAAACCATAAAACCAAAATAATAAAATTGAAATAATAATAATAATAATAAACATAATAGTAATTAAAAACAATAATAATAAAATATATAATAATGAAATGAATAGCAATAAAATTAATATAAGATTAAAAACATAATGATGCAAGTAATTATAATAAAATAAATACATATTTATAAATTAATTGTAAAAATATTAATAATTATAAAATAATTAATCTAATTTAATTATAAATATTATAATAATAAAAATGTAATAAATTAAATATATAATAATATATATATATATATTAAAATATAACTATACTCAATATAATAATAAAAATTCTAATAATTAATATAATGATAATGAAAATGATAATAAAAATAGTAAATAATAACTTTTTTAATAATAAATATAATAATATTTATAAAAATAATAATAATTCGCGCCAAAAACCTATAGAATGACTTGAATTTATTTTTTACTTATATAATATTGTTTTCTCAAATTTCTAATTCAATTTTTTTCTCTCTTGTTTTATTTTGTTCATCTTTCGATTGCGTTAATTATGTGTGTAAAATGTATTGGGCAAACAACTTGATTAGAGTTTAGGCGCGAATTGGTTGTGTCCGAGTTTCCACTGAAATTCAAACGATTTCGAGAATTGACACCTCAAAAACAATATAAACAACAGTTGTCAATATCCGTTTGTCTTTAGTTATATTACAATTGTTGTTGTTGTTGTTGTTGTTGTTGTTATTCTGGTTGTTGTTGTAGAATCAACTATTTTTAATGCAATGAGATAATTTCAATAAGGCTAAACAACTTTAATATATCGTTCAATAACAATAAAGTAAACTGATTTATTTATTTTTATTTGTACTATTATTTAATTAACATTTCATAAGATTATTTAATATATAAATATATATAGAAGAATAAACTGTATAGACTATATTTTATGTAATATGTATTATATATATATATATTTATATATAGTAGCTGATTCATTGTTTGGATGAGCTCATTTTACATGTGGACACATTTTGTGGCTAGCAAAGCAAAGTCCCCAACTCAATGTCAATAACCGCAATATAGTATATTACGCATACGACCTGTATGCCGGTCAAAGCAATAACAAAACAATACACCTACGTGTAAATCTTACAATTTACTACTATATAAGCATATATATTATATGTATGTATATTCATTAACTATTTACCCTTTTCCACCCACATTCCATGCACTAAAAACACAAATTTCAATTTCTAGCACGTTCAACCTCTTGCCTGCCCTTTTTCCACTTACTCACTATCTCTAACTCTCTCTCTCTCGCTATTAGTATCTTTCTCTGTCTATTTGCGTATTTTTTTTATTGCCATAGATCACAAAGAATGTGGCAATTTTAACCAAAACAATCACAAAAGCAACCCAAAATGTTGGAGTTCAGCTCAAAAGACTCGTGTAAGATTATTGGCCCCAAAAAACCAAAACAGAGAAATATACAAAGACAGAGAGACTTTATGTTTACATGTGAGAGCAAGAGAGATAGAGTGAGGAACAGAAACTGCGCATTGCAAAAACTTTGTTAAATATTTCATCATTAGCTTCTTGGCGCTTTTCATTTTGAACAGCAAAATAAAAAAAAAAATAAATAAAAATACAAAAACAAAAACCAAAAAAATAAAAAAGTGAACAAAAAACCAAAAAGCCAAAACACAATTTAAATAAATTTCGCAATATCAGCAACAGCAACAACAACAACAACAGCAACAACAAGCAACAGCAATTGAAATACTGGCTAAAAAAGAGGTTACGAGTGGTGGGAGGAAGAGTCAAAACGGAGGGGGGGGATGGCTGTGGGGGAGACAGTGGTAGCAAGAGTATATCAAGCGGTTGCCAGAACTTGGCAGAGTTCAATAAAACTTAAAGCGTTTTGTAGTTGCTTCTACGTCTTCGACTTGTACTACACATTATTGTCACTCTCTCTCTCTCTTTCTATCTATCTCACTTTGTTGTTCTTTTTCTCTCTCTCTCTCTCTCTCTCTCTCTCTCTGTCTCTCTCTTTTGCTCGAGCTCTGAACATCTCCCTCTGACACGCTTGTCTATTTTGATATATCAGGTTTAAGTCGCAATAGCCCAGTTAAAATGGGAACAGGCCAGATACACGAGAACTTGCCAAAATAGATAATGTTAACAACAACTACTTATATAGAATATATATATTTATATGTTCAAACCGCCCCCTTTTACGCCCCTACAGAACCAAGGCCGGTGCGAGTAACCGTTACCCTATGCTTGGGGCTAGTATCTGCATTCCAGCATAAAGATTACAGCAACTTGAAACGAATTGATCTGTGCCGGGTGAGTGTCGGAAACTGAATAGAATCAGCTGTATATATAGTTATATATAGTCATGTACAAGGATCTGCAGAAGTATTATATACCTGTAAGAGTGGACAGAGTGTGTGTAAGAGTATCTGAGACTCATCATAAATTATCTTAGAACTGGCTTTAAGGCTTTGCGTCAGCGGGTGAAAGATTGAAGAGTTTTGGACTTGTCGAACAGGTTCTTCGTAAGGGGCTGCTGTTCTTCGGGCTATGTGCGAGCGAGATAGCAAAACGCTAAGCGGCCAGCTACAATTGTAGAAAAGACAGAGAAGCAAACACAAACAGAGAGAGAGGAAGAGAGAGAGATAGAGAGAGAGAGAGAGTGGCAGACAGGTCAATGTGAAGTATGTTGTTGGCAGCAAAGGGAGCAATATGGTGTTGGCGGGAGGTGGTGGTAGAGCAGGGGTGCAATTGGTTCGCAGAAGACTTGAATACAGGGTGGAAGCTTTGCCAGAGAGTTGCAAACGAAGACATCGACCATAAATACACTTTTTGTTTCATTTTGCTTCTGAGCGATTGTTGTTATTTGTTAATGTTGTTGTGGTTGTTGTTGTTTGATTGTTGTTGTTGCTGCTGTTGTTTTTGTTGTAAAGCGCTTTTGTTGATTCTCGTGTGCGGCATTTTTTTCTGTTTTGTTTTGTTTTTTTTTTCGGGTAGTTGTTGTTGTTGCTGTAGATGTCATTAACCCGGCACTTGGCGCTGGGAACGGGCTGTGTTTTGTTGTGGTTCTCGAACTGAACCACTGACAACACACAACAAAAACAAAAACAAAAACAACAAAAAAAAAAAAACAAGAAAAAAAATTTTCGCTTTTTTTTCGCACGTATTTCCCCATTTCTGTTTTTATTTGCACCCGTTTTGTTTTGGCTTTACATTCGCAGTATTTTTTTTTAATTTATTTATTTTTTTTTTGTTTTGGGCCTCCAGTAAATGAACAGTGGAATCGCTTGATGCTATAGAATTGGGGTGGCTTCTTGCTGCTTTATGGCTTGATGGTTGATGGTTGATGGTTGATGGTTGATGGTTGATGGTCGATGGTTAATGGTTGATGGTGGGTGTGCTTTTTGGCATAGAGTTTACACAGCACATTCCCAAATTCCATGTGCTGTCAGTTCATGTGCGGTCAGAAGCTTTTCTAGCGATCAACAACAGAAACAGTCAACACAGTCAACACAGTCAACAACAGTAGAGCATTCGTAAAGGGGATAGAAAACTCTATGTTGGGGGCTCCCCTTGCTCAAGTAATTGCTATACCCATGCTGACCATGCAAGCCCTTCCCTCTCCCGCTTTCCACTTTTTGAGTAAGCCAAATTCTGGCACCTACTGCTCTCATTTCATACATGCGTTGCGTTTTGGCAGCCAAGTCAATAAACTCAACTGGACAACAACAACAACAGCAATACTAACAACAACAAGAACAAATTGTAAGAAGCAAACGGAAGGAAAAATAATCAAAACACGAGCCACAAGCAACAAGCAACAACAACATTGAATGAGTCGCAGAAATTAAATTTTGGCGCCAAAAATTTAAGGCAATGAACTTTGACGTTACTGCTTATAACTTATACCCTGTAAAGTGCAAGCTACAAAGGGTATTTCACAGCCTTAAGGCAACTGGCAAGAGCAAGTCAAGGATCAATATTAAAGAAGAAGTTTTTTGAAGGCATATAAGAAAATATTTGTAAGGAAGAAAGTGTAGCAACTATTTATTTACTTATTTTCTTCTATTTCTTCTCTTTTAATTTATTAGTTATTTTAATTATAATATTTACATTTTACTGTTACATATTTGCAACTTATAAAGTAGTGAAAGTTTAGCCTATTAATATTATTAATAATATTATTATTATTATAGTGCATTTTATTGGATAGCTATTTATTATTGACTATGATTATTTATACTATTTATACCTTCATATTTATTGGGTTTTACAGGGTATCTGCAAGCCGTTTGTATTATTTTAATTTTAATAATAATTCTTATTGATTCTGACTGCGCTTTGATCTCCTTGCAATTGCAGGTTGATTAGCACTTGACGTTTGTTGTGATATGTTCAAGTCCAACGTGGGTTGATTTTGATGCTACCTAATACACTCACACACACACAGACACACACACTCACTCTCTGCCTCCCTCTCTATGTACATTTTAGCATATTTTTGCACTCCTTTACACCTTCTGAGTGAGTTGTGGTTGCTTCTGTCAGTATACGATGCCATTCAACAGCCACTCAAGTGCTTACATCGTGCGTATACGTAATTTATTTAACGTTCGCTTATCTTTTGGCTTATTTTTACGGCCATTGGCATTTAAGCGTTGCATAATGAGGCATTGGAAATGGAAATGGAAATGGTTGTGGAAATGAAAATGGAAATGGAAGTAAGTGTGTATGTGAAACTTTAAGTATATTTGTATATAAATATATATATATATATATATATATATATAGAACTAAAGAGAACAAAGTAATGCCGCAAATTTTAAAATCAGTGCAAACAATCTGAGAGGAATCAGAATATGTATTGAAATCGTTTTGCTACAGTCACAAGATCTGGCCAAAGCTCGTGATATTGTTAACCAGCTCACGTGGCACCTAACAGCATGCAAACGTAACACTTAAACAACTACACACACACACACAGAAACACAGACAGAATCTCACCTAACAATACATACATACACTTCCCCCTTAGCTAGATCACAGTTCAGAGAGCGCCAATTGCCGGAATCATAAATATTTGCCAATTGCTTAGCCACCAAAGCTGCTCTAGCCAAGTGGGCAGCAGCAGCAACACCACACCCACTATATTGGCCACCACACCACCATTCCACCCACCAGTATTACTATCTATAGCTCACCCACTTGTAATCAACGTTTGCATTTTGTTTAGGTTTTTATCGAATGCAATTAAAACCAGCTCGTTGGCAGGAACATGCATACTGCTCAGCTTTGCTCCACTCTCTTCTTCTATGCTCTGCTGTGCTCTCCTCTTGCCCCTTAGCGAATACTCCAGATAGTTCATATACTAGCAATCTAATACCCTACACTAGCAGGCATTTTGCTACAGCCATAGAGCTTGCAAAGGCAATGAGAATTTTCATTTAGATTTGCAATCAGATTTCTAAGTTTAAAGTGCAATTTACATTTGAACTTTGTTAGAGGCAATTAACAGTATTATTAGAACAACATGCTGTTAACTAACAGCACTGTTAAATAATGAATACTGTAAAGTAAAAGATGTTATACCTATTTCTGTTAATAAATCCTTTTCAATAAAAACTGTTGTCTTTCATGTAGATAAATTTGTTTTTGCTGCTTGTTTTGGCTCGCTGTTTTGACAGTTATATAACAGTTAATCAAATTGTAACTGTAATATGTAATTTCCTTTGAAAATTCTTTTGATTTACAAAAGCACATGATGTGCCCATATGCCCAGCGGTTGTTGGTTAGAGCAACGGACACATATTAGCTAAGCTGCCACCCAGTTAATTTTATTTGTTATTTGTTTATGTTTTTTTTCTTTTTTTGTTGTTTTGTATTTTTGCTCAGTTTTAATTGTATTTTTATTTTTATTTCTATTTCTATATATACATATATCTATTTCTATTTTGTTTTACATTTTCCTCTTTCATTCCCATACATTTATTATACGCTTTGCTCCCTTTCTTAGTTGAATACTTAACTGCCTGACACGCTTATTGCTGCTTCATGTGTTCCTGGTATTTTTTTTTTTTTTCATTTTATTTTTTGTTTTTCTTTTTATTTTTATTTTATTTTCTTTTTTTTTTTTTTTTTGCTACCTAGAATATTACGACGAGTAGTTGTAGTTTAGCATTTGTAACCCTGACAGCACCCTTGTGCCGCTACGTCCCTGGCCTTTCTGCCTGCCTGCGTGCCGAGCGACGATTTTTTTAGTTGTTTTTTTTTTGTTATTTTTTTTTTTGTTTTGGTTATCAAAATGAGGTTAACAAACGTTCCCAAGGCCATTTACTATACAGCAGAGCGTCGGGTGTAATGCTTATACTCACACACACACACACACACACACACACACACACACACACACACGCGCGTTCATATGGACTCAGTCATTCACTCACTCAGTGATTCGCACTTGACATTTACTTTGTAGTAAAAAAAAAAAAAACAACAATAAGAACAAGAACAAGAAGAAAAAAACACAGAGAAGAGAAGAGAAGAAATTACGAAAAAACCGCGGAAAAAAGCCAACAACTATTACAACAAAAATTAACAACAACTACAGGAAGAACAACAACATTTTTGTTGAAAATGGGTCTCAGCCCTGGACAATAACTTGGCTACGGGTAAAGGGTTAAGAGGGGGGGTCTTTAGGGTATTGAGAATGTTGAGGGGTGGCGAGGCATATTATACCCCATTGGTTCTATCTTCCATTTGCCATTATCGTAGTTTTGTTTTTATGCTTTACTATAGTTTTTGTTTTCCTATTTCTTTTTTTGTTGCTGTAGTTTTTCCTTAGTTTTTGCTGCTGTTCTTCTTGTTGTTGTTGTTGTCGCTGGTTGGTCGTTAAATGAAACAAAAAAGAGGCGCGTGTTTGACTGGGCAGGTTGTTGTTGTTGATTTTTGAAGGGGCGGGGTGTATCCAAAAGGGGTGGATCATTGTCATAGCCAAAGACAGGAAGGCAGCGGGTGTTGGTGCGGTGCATGGGACACAGCGCGTGTAGACAAGTCAAGTGGCCCGAGGCGTCTCAAGTGCATAAACATCACTACACACACACACAAACACACATTCATACACACATTAACACACACACACACACACACACATATATATATAGTATACATAGCAGTGAATAAGGCAAAATTACGACCCGCACATGCCGCACAATTTTCAAAGTTTATTTGCAATCAATTCTGCAGTTGCACAAACTATAAAAAAAAATATTACAAGTAGTTTGAGCATTTTGTTTTTTCTCTTTTTGTATTTTCTCTGAGATACGTAATGCATCGTAATATACAGTTTTACACCTACACAGAAGTAACTGTATTTATGAGCAGCGATTTAAAACGCTGACAGGTGACTGCCGTGTAGTGACTGGTGACTGGTGACAGGTGAGTGCGTCAAGGTTAACAATGTTTGTTACCTACATTTCATTTACAGTGATCGATAACTGGAATATATATATATATATATATACATAGGAAGTAAGCTTTTTCAGTTTTGGAAATTGCTTGATTTTCTTTGCTTCTATTGAAACATTTTCACTTTTGCTTTACACACGAATCAGCAGTGATCAGTTGAAAAGATTAATAGGATTTTTTTATTAAAGGTCATCGAATGATCGTTGATTATTATTGAGATTAGATTTGTTCCGTTTCTAGAAAGTCGCAAATTGTATGATCGAAACTTATATTAATTGACTAACAATCATTCATTGTAAGCCTTACCTAACCAAATTATTATCAAAATATAGAGTATAAACTGCCTAATGACACCCTGTAATCAATATGCAAGCTCTTTAACAAGGTATATGATAAAACAACAAGAACTTCGAATAGATCGTGCCAATACTAACAAAGATAAGTGAAATAGATGGAATGAAATGTATACATAGAGAGAGAAAATAGTAAAAGGGAGAGCGATAGAGAAGTGAACAAAATGATAGACAAACAGAAAGGCAAATCCGTGATCGGAGATCTCTACAGATAAATCGATGGTAATTTACTCAAAGGAAAAGATTGGGATATAGACAAAGAGATGGACAGAATAATAAACAGAAATATCAATTAACAAATGAGAGACTGAGAGAAAGAGATTCGAAAAGAAAGACAGATTGACTTACAGAGAAATTGACAAAAGGATATGCGGAAATATTGGCAGACAAAAGGGGAGAAAGATAGGTCAAAGAAAAAAGAAGGAAGAATATATGGGGATATCTACAGACAGGGAAATATACTGAAAGATAGACAGACAGATAAAGACAGACTGAGATACAAAGATATAGGCAGATAAAGCCACAGAGAAATTGACAAAGGGATAGGCGGAAATATTGACAGACAAAATGGGAGAAAGATAGGTCAAAGAAAAAAGAAGGAAGAATATATGGGGATATCTACATACAGGGAAATATACTGAAAGATAGATAGACAGATAGAGACAGGCTGAGATACAAAGATATAGGCAGATAGAGCCACAGAGAAATTGACAAAGGGATAGGCGGAAATATTGGCAGACAAAAGAGTATAAAGATAGGTAGAAGAAAAAAGAAAGAAGAATTTATGGGGATATCTACAGACAGGGAAATATACTGAGAGATAGACAGAGAGATAGAGACAGAATGAGATACAAAGATATAGGCAGATAGAGTCAGAGAGAAATTGACAAAGGGATTGGCGGAAATATTGGCAGACAAAAGTGTAGAAAGATAGGTGAAAGAAACAACAACCGAGGTATATGTGGGGTTATCTACAGACAGGGAAAAAGCCTGAAAGATAGATAGGGAGATAAATAGAGGGAGAGACACGTACAAAAAGATAGACAGATTGAATGACGGAAAAATTGACAAAGGAATAGTCGGAAATATTGGCAGGCAGAGGGGAAAGTGTAGGTTAAAAGACAAAGAGATGGACAGAGAAATATTTGGGAAGATAAACACAGTAGAGGTCAATGTCGAAAACATAGAAAGACAATAGAGAAAGACTGATAAAGAGATCAAAAAAAGTAGGAAGTAAAAGGCATATAAAAAGTGGGATAAAAAAAGGAAAAAAATGTTTAAGGTCAAAGTCAAAGATGGCGGTAGATCGAAGAACAGAGTGTTAGACTGAAGGAAAGGTAAAGATATCTACAGATAGATGTGTAATAAAACGAGATAGACAGATAAACTGACATTATAAGCAGTAAAAATTTACACAGAGTAAAGTAGACTAGCATGGACAGAGAGATAGTAAAGGATATACAGCTACTTAAGGACTCTGTCGCTAATTTAATTTGAAGGAAACTATCAACTTTGGCTCTCTCTTCAACATGCCGTTTGCTTTTATTGTACTCAAATTATATAAAATAAAATAAATATACCAATTTCTGAGATCAGAATGTATCCCTAGAGGGATTCACTTGCAACACAATAGCTCCTTTGGAGCTTCACTTCGCTTGAGTGCTGAGTGTTGAGCTGTGAGCTTAAGCTCAATCTCTCAGTGTCAGAATGAATAATTTGCATTGTCAACTGAATCTGCATTCTAATCCTAAACTCAAATCTACCGCTAAGTTGCATTCACTGTGTTCACCAAGAAGAAGTAGAAGAAGCAGCAGCAGATAAACCAAAAAGAAAAAGCAGAAAAAGAACAGGATGTAAGTGATGGCAAAGTGGAGAAGCAAGGGGAAAACTTGTCATGGTATGCGCGTCTACAGGATTCATCTATTTATTTCCTTTATTACATTTCGCTGCATTTTTCTTTGGAAAAACTCGTAAACATTTTCCGCTCGTTATTGTCGTAGTTGACGTTAAGGTCGACGTTGATGCGTTCCGTTGCGTTGACTTGCGTTCAGTTGGATTGCTATTGCAATGCGATGCGATGCGATGCGATGCGTTGCGATGCTGGCGCCAGAGTTAGCGTCCTGGTGATATAATCTCGATGAGGTATTTGTTGCGGGCGTTAACGTTAACGTTACTCATACGCCACGTAGCACATTGTGAGCATACATTTTCTTTTTTATTTTATTTTACTATCGCATTTCTCTTTCTCTTTCTCTTTTGCTTTTAAAGCTTTACAGCTTGCAACAATGTTTACCATGCAACAACAGCTGAAAGTGCAAGAATAACAATTGTCAGGAATTTATTGTGTGTCGCATTGTTGCACAGCGGCAACAAAGTCAACAAGATGAAACCATAAACATTAACACCACTCACACTCACACATCCAATTGCATTCAGCTCTCTCAATCTTTGATTACTAATCACATACGTTAAAAATGAAACTTAATGAAATCAAATATGATAATTAGTAGTATGTTTTGTTAAAGAACAACTTAATCATTAAGTCAAGAGAAAGGTCTTTAAAATTTGCAACAGAAATCATAATGAGCTCTAGTTTCAAAGCTTAATTAATTGAAGGTGCCACAATAGTTCGTTTGATTGATTAACTTTTATTGCGTCTAGCTTAAAGAGGCTGCTGCCTCTAAGGTGCTTTAATTGTAATGGGGCGTATACGCAACGTGTGCGAAATCGCGTACTCAAGCTGAAATCATGTGTCCACATTGTAGCAAAGATAGCAGGGCAATAGCGGGCAGCAGTGGGCAGCACCGGGCAGCTGACAAGTGTCCATTGAATGTCTGGCGATTGTCACGTGGCACAAGGCGCTGAAAAAAAGCGCAACAATTCACGCAGCCAAACACTTTGTAGGAATCACTTATGACAGCAGCAAGCAACCCTATGTGTTTGTGCGTGTGTGTGTGTGTGTGGTGGGTGAACCTGGTTGGAGCTGAGGCTGAGAATTGCCTGGCATACGAAAGCCCAGACAGGCGACAAGTGTCAACTGTTGACTAGTAGGTAAGATAGGGGGTTTGGGTAGGGGTGGAGACAACTGCACTTGGTCGCAATTGAATCGTCACAAGTGAGAGAATGACAACCAAAAAGGGTTGGTAGCCCGCATGGATCTGCATCCTTTTGCTTGTCGCCTGCCATGTGACAGCAATTAACACCAAAGCCAAACTGGAAACTGACTGGCAGACATTACATGGAGCCCATTATTGGGGACTGGGTAAAGGGTTGAAAGCGACAAATGTCTACGAAATGGGGGTTGGAGAAGACAAAGTGCGAATGGCTTGGACATTGCTGAATGTTGTTGAGTAAGGTGATGAAGGAGGGGGGAGGGAGCGTAGTGGGTGAATGGAGTATGGAGAACTTGAGGTTTCAGTGGCTGCTCGTTGTTGCCACAGTTGCCAGTCACAGATTGTTGTTGTGGTTGTTGGTTCTCGTGTTGCGGAAATTGAATTTGCGACAAAATCTCCGCAACTCAACTCAACTCCAGAAACTTCAAATTCCCTTCGTTTCATCTTTACTTCCCCATTCCCCATGCCACATACAACTCTTCTTTCCGCCAAGCTGCCACCACTCAGGCTGTCACTTAATGGTTGACATTTGTGCCCCAGCCAAGTGCCTTAAGTTGGGGCATTTTGGTTGCAACTTTGTTGCATTTTCCAAGTAATTGGTCATCGTTGCCGTTTGCCACAAAACTGACAAGCCATTGGGGCATGAAGTATAAGGTATGTGGTATGAGCTATGAGGTACAAGCTACCATATAGAATGAGGTCTGTGGTATGTAGCATATGACTATGAGCTATGTGGCATGGGCAAGGGGACACCCAGTTTCAATTGCAATTTCCAAGTATTTTGGCATTTCTAGCAAAACTACTCGTATTTATTGTTTCTATTTTGACTCATCCTGTTCAGCTGTCAATTATTGGTTGTGGCCGTAGTCATAGACACAGAAACACACACACAAATACACACATAGTCGTAGTTATACACACACTCAAACATACAAATTCAGATGTCATCTTTTGTCATCTGTTTTAGCAGACCCGGAAGTCTAAATGGCCGACAAGATGCTGCCACAACGCTTGATTGCTTTGACGGTGGGCAAATAGTGGGCTGGGTGAGGGGATGACTAGTTTTTATAAAGATATAGAAGGGGTAACGATGTGAGCAACATAAAGGCATACCAAGTTTAAGTTTCCTGAAAAGCCATTGAGGCAAATGCTTTGTGACTTTTCTTAATTGCTCAAATGCAAGGCGGCACATGAATGTAACCCATCGAACCAAATCACATCTCAAATCTATTTAAAGCATTTTTATATTTAGATGATCGCTAGGGAATTTATTTCCGAATTGCACCAAACTTGAAATATGATACAGCAGCATGATATTATACGAATGTAAACAGATCAACAGATTCAACTATATATGAATTGTGTTATATATACAAACAATACTTGATCTTAAATAAGGAAATAATGCACTCCTTTGCCCTGTGGAAAAGCTTTCTTATGAAACCTCTTTGGATTTGTCGTACTCTCTGCGATATATATATTAAAGAATAAAACATTTGTAAACTTTATTCTATTAATTAAAATACCTTAAGATAACCACACTATTCGAATATTTTCTCTTTTTTAAAGTAAATTATCTTTACCATTGTAATAATCAGAGGAAAGAAAAAAACAATTCTTCCTTATGCATAAAGCCACTTCTCCAAAGTTTCCCTATTTTTGCCTTACTTTATGCCAAATATACAACCTATTTAGGAATATCTTTTATATTTTAAGATATGCTCATCTTCATATATAATCTAGATATAATTGATATTCCTTTCTACAAGTTAATTACCCTAATAACATCTGGGAAGAAAAGAATCCCTTCCTCAAAATATTGAAATTCTTTTGTCATTCTTTCAGTTAGTTTCCTCCCTTCCACAAGTTTTCATAGTTATTTTTATAATAACTTTCTTACCATATTGAATGCATATTTACCTTTACCAAAACCATTCCAGCACTTTAAGGATAAGTTGGGAATGCCAGAAAAACCCTAAATGCTACTCAGAAACTGTCCAAACTCATAGAGATAAAATTTTATTAAAAACCATTTCAGTACTAAATATAAAAGATATATACACTTGCCCGCAAAACTCTGCGTACACCGTATAAAATTTTTTTTTTCTGACTTTCGTATTGAATATTTCTTGAGATATTTATGTTATTAAAGTAATTTTTTTTTTATTAAAAGTTCAACATTTTTCTTATTGGTTATACATTTATTTAATATTTTTAAGTCAACGGGAATATTTTATATATTATTTTTAAGAAAATACCAGGAAAAATACCAGCCGCAAAAGTCTGCGTACAACGAGTAATAAGTAACTTAAAATAAATAAAAACTTGGTTTTAATAGGTGGTTGGGTATTCTTTCCTTCTTAGCACCTCTGCCAAACGTCTCGGCATTGATTCAACCAGTTTTCTGGTGTCATCGGCCGTAATTTTCTGCCATTCCTTGATTATAACGTCCGTGAGCATGGTTTTTGAGGTTATGCTGTGTGTGCGTATCCTACGCTCAAGGAGGTCCCATAAATGTTCAATGGGATTAAGGTCTGGCGATTGGGGTGGTGTCCTAAGCTGATTCTTGATATTATAAAAAAGTCACAGACTTACAGAGTGGGCTGTGTGCTTAGGATCATTGTCCTGCTGGAAGTAAAAATCGTTTTGTATAGTAAGTTAAGTCTGTTACTGTCAATATACTCTAACGATAATTGAGAAAGTAAGGGACAGCTCACTTATATATAACGGATATTTTATTTATATCAAACAGGTATAGTATAGTATATATAAATATATATAAAGAGGTTATATATTGATACCCCTTTACATATATACTTAATTGTAACTATTTAATTGGGTTAATTGCTGTTTGGAGTGAAGCATACGGGGGAGGGAATGTTACCTATAAAGATATAGTTGCAGCAGGTTCAACGGTTCAAACCCTAAGTCAATTATATGGCGACATCAATTGAAAGTGAATTTTATAAGAAGCAATTGAAATTGTTTATAATTGTTCTCTGGAATGGATTGTTATCTATCGTTGTCAGTTGGTTAATCGATTGAAATGATATGCTACAGTATTATAAAAAAAAACAACAAAAAAATACCCATTTGAATTTCAATGCGTCTAACTGCAATATGTAACTGTATAGTCTAGAGTCTAGACAGATACTATATATGTATATATATATATATATATGTGTATATACAATATGATTGCACATAAAATGGTATTTACATATATAAACATTAAAGATAACTCTTTAATTTTAAGCTTGTTTCTCTTATGCACACTCTCTTTCTCTTTCACTCTTTGTTGCTGGGTTTTTCCCCAATTCACCTTAAGCTGTTAATATTTTTATTTGTTTCGTTGTAGTTCGATGTTGTTCGACGTCCAGCGAATTTCTGCGAATTTCTTTGACAATTTTTACATTTTTATTTTAATTTTTTTTTATTAATTTTTTTTTATACATATATATATTTTTATACAGATTTCACTGTAATTTACCATTCAGAAAGTTGGCAACGTTTTTTTATGATTTTTAATGACTTTTTGTTTACTGGAAATAATATTTGCATACTCTTATATAAATACAAATATATATATGTATGTATATATAACAAACTATTCCATATGCGGGCTCAAAGCCAGATGCTGTCGCAGAAGAAGAAGCAAAGGAATAAAAATTATTAAAAAATATTAACTGAATTTAATATATATACAACAAAATGTGCTGGAGCTGGCAGGAAAAAAATGATATATATATATATATATATATATATAAAGACTTATATATAAATAAATAAGATGGCCAAAGCCAAGAAAATAATATTTAAGAAAATTATAAATTTTTTTAAATTATTTTCAATATTAAAATAATTTTATTAATATTTTTTGTATATTTAATTAATTTTTATACATTTTTTATACATAGTTTTCAATATTTAAATAATTTTATTAATATTATTATATGTAAAAGTGTTTTATGGGTTTTAAATTTTTAAATTTAAATTTTAAATTAAAAGTAAATTATCTTATTAAAGTTTTTAACTTTGTTTATAACAATAATATTAATAAAATAATAATATTATAGTATTATATTATTAGTTTCGTTAGTTTTTTATTTTTATTATTATTATAATTATTATATTTTTCTTGTGATTTTAGATATACAGAATTTTATTAAGTTCACTTTAAATATTATGTTTTTTAATATTATTAATTGTATAATAATTATTTGTATTAAAAAAATGTAGCTGTAAGCAATTTTATTTGTTATATATTTTATTATTATATTATTTTTACTTTTATTCATTTTTGTTTTACTTATTTTTAATTATTTAAATGCGAATATTAATAAATTTCTCATTAGAATTATGTTATATTATATAAAATATTGCTTTTTTTTTCTAATTATATTCAATATATATATATTTTTATTTTTAATAATATTTTCTTATTTTTTAAATTTATTTTTTTACTTTTTTTAACTTAATTAAACAAGTATTAATATTATAATTTTTATTATATATAATAAAATTTATTGTATTTATTTTTTTACTATTACCTTCGTTTTTCATTGTAAATGCAGATGAAAAACGAAGGTAATAGTAAAAAAATAAATACAATAATTTTATATATAATAAAAATTATAATATTAATACTTGTTTAATTAAGTTTAAAAAAGTAAAAAAATAAATTTAAAAAATAAGAAAATATTATTAAAAATAAAAATATATATATATTGAATATAATTAGAAAAAAAAAGCAATATTTTATATAATATAACATAATTCTAATGAGAAATTTATTAATATTCGCATTTAAATAATTAAAAATAAGTAAAACAAAAATGAATAAAAGTAAAAATAATATAATAATAAAATATATAACAAATAAAATTGCTTACAGCTACATTTTTTTAATACAAATAATTATTATACAATTAATAATATTAAAAAACATAATATTTAAAGTGAACTTAATAAAATTCTGTATATCTAAAATCACAAGAAAAATATAATAATTATAATAATAATAAAAATAAAAAACTAACGAAACTAATAATATAATACTATAATATTATTATTTTATTAATATTATTGTTATAAACAAAGTTAAAAACTTTAATAAGATAATTTACTTTTAATTTAAAATTTAAATTTAAAAATTTAAAACCCATAAAACACTTTTACATATAATAATATTAATAAAATTATTTAAATATTGAAAACTATGTATAAAAAATGTATAAAAATTAATTAAATATACAAAAAATATTAATAAAATTATTTTAATATTGAAAATAATTTAAAAAAATTTATAATTTTCTTAAATATTATTTTCTTGGCTTTGGCCATCTTATTTATTTATATATAAGTCTTTATATATATATATATATATATATATATCATTTTTTTCCTGCCAGCTCCAGCACATTTTGTTGTATATATATTAAATTCAGTTAATATTTTTTAATAATTTTTATTCCTTTGCTTCTTCTTCTGCGACAGCATCTGGCTTTGAGCCCGCATATGGAATAGTTTGTTATATATACATACATATATATATTTGTATTTATATAAGAGTATGCAAATATTATTTCCAGTAAACAAAAAGTCATTAAAAATCATAAAAAAACGTTGCCAACTTTCTGAATGGTAAATTACAGTGAAATCTGTATAAAAATATATATATGTATAAAAAAAAATTAATAAAAAAAAATTAAAATAAAAATGTAAAAATTGTCAAAGAAATTCGCAGAAATTCGCTGGACGTCGAACAACATCGAACTACAACGAAACAAATAAAAATATTAACAGCTTAAGGTGAATTGGGGAAAAACCCAGCAACAAAGAGTGAAAGAGAAAGAGAGTGTGCATAAGAGAAACAAGCTTAAAATTAAAGAGTTATCTTTAATGTTTATATATGTAAATACCATTTTATGTGCAATCATATTGTATATACACATATATATATATATATATACATATATAGTATCTGTCTAGACTCTAGACTATACAGTTACATATTGCAGTTAGACGCATTGAAATTCAAATGGGTATTTTTTTGTTGTTTTTTTTTATAATACTGTAGCATATCATTTCAATCGATTAACCAACTGACAACGATAGATAACAATCCATTCCAGAGAACAATTATAAACAATTTCAATTGCTTCTTATAAAATTCACTTTCAATTGATGTCGCCATATAATTGACTTAGGGTTTGAACCGTTGAACCTGCTGCAACTATATCTTTATAGGTAACATTCCCTCCCCCGTATGCTTCACTCCAAACAGCAATTAACCCAATTAAATAGTTACAATTAATATATGTAAAGGGGTATCAATATATAACCTCTTTATATATATTTATATATACTATACTATACCTGTTTGATATAAATAAAATATCCGTTATATATAAGTGAGCTGTCCCTTACTTTCTCAATTATCGTTAGAGTATATTGACAGTAACAGACTTAACTTACTATACAAAACGATTTTTACTTCCAGCAGGACAATGATCCTAAGCACACAGCCCACTCTGTAAGTCTGTGACTTTTTTATAATATCAAGAATCAGCTTAGGACACCACCCCAATCGCCAGACCTTAATCCCATTGAACATTTATGGGACCTCCTTGAGCGTAGGATACGCACACACAGCATAACCTCAAAAACCATGCTCACGGACGTTATAATCAAGGAATGGCAGAAAATTACGGCCGATGACACCAGAAAACTGGTTGAATCAATGCCGAGACGTTTGGCAGAGGTGCTAAGAAGGAAAGAATACCCAACCACCTATTAAACCCAAGTTTTTATTTATTTTAAGTTACTTATTACTCGTTGTACGCAGACTTTTGCGGCTGGTATTTTTCCTGGTATTTTCTTAAAAATAATATATAAAATATTCCCGTCTGACTTAAAAATATTAAATAAATGTATAACCAATAAGAAAAAAGTTGAACTTTTAATAAAAAAAAAAAATTCCTTTAATAACATAAATATCTCAAGAAATATTCAATACGAAAGTCAGAAAAAAAAATTTTATACGGTGTACGCAGAGTTTTGCGGGCAAGTGTATATATCTTTTATATTTAGTACTGAAATGGTTTTTAATAAAATTTTATCTCTATGAGTTTGGACAGTTTCTGAGTAGCATTTAGGGTTTTTCTGGCATTCCCAACTTATCCTTAAAGTGCTGGAATGGTTTTGGTAAAGGTAAATATGCATTCAATATGGTAAGAAAGTTATTATAAAAATAACTATGAAAACTTGTGGAAGGGAGGAAACTAACTGAAAAGAATGACAAAAGAATTTCAATATTTTGAGGAAGGGATTCTTTTCTTCCCAGATGTTATTAGGGTAATTAACTTGTAGAAAGGAATATCAATTATATCTAGATTATATATGAAGATGAGCATATCTTAAAATATAAAAGATATTCCTAAATAGGTTGTATATTTGGCATAAAGTAAGGCAAAAATAGGGAAACTTTGGAGAAGTGGCTTTATGCATAAGGAAGAATTGTTTTTTTCTTTCCTCTGATTATTACAATGGTAAAGATAATTTACTTTAAAAAAGAGAAAATATTCGAATAGTGTGGTTATCTTAAGGTATTTTAATTAATAGAATAAAGTTTACAAATGTTTTATTCTTTAATATATATATCGCAGAGAGTACGACAAATCCAAAGAGGTTTCATAAGAAAGCTTTTCCACAGGGCAAAGGAGTGCATTATTTCCTTATTTAAGATCAAGTATTGTTTGTATATATAACACAATTCATATATAGTTGAATCTGTTGATCTGTTTACATTCGTATAATATCATGCTGCTGTATCATATTTCAAGTTTGGTGCAATTCGGAAATAAATTCCCTAGCGATCATCTAAATATAAAAATGCTTTAAATAGATTTGAGATGTGATTTGGTTCGATGGGTTACATTCATGTGCCGCCTTGCATTTGAGCAATTAAGAAAAGTCACAAAGCATTTGCCTCAATGGCTTTTCAGGAAACTTAAACTTGGTATGCCTTTATGTTGCTCACATCGTTACCCCTTCTATATCTTTATAAAAACTAGTCATCCCCTCACCCAGCCCACTATTTGCCCACCGTCAAAGCAATCAAGCGTTGTGGCAGCATCTTGTCGGCCATTTAGACTTCCGGGTCTGCTAAAACAGATGACAAAAGATGACATCTGAATTTGTATGTTTGAGTGTGTGTATAACTACGACTATGTGTGTATTTGTGTGTGTGTTTCTGTGTCTATGACTACGGCCACAACCAATAATTGACAGCTGAACAGGATGAGTCAAAATAGAAACAATAAATACGAGTAGTTTTGCTAGAAATGCCAAAATACTTGGAAATTGCAATTGAAACTGGGTGTCCCCTTGCCCATGCCACATAGCTCATAGTCATATGCTACA